>JAHBMJ010003210.1:0-12574 GCA_018398765.1 Chromera velia | reverse complement strand
CGAAAGGGCATTATGTTTGTAGCTGACAGACCACCGCAGTCAAGGAATCAAGAGCATGGAAGGTTTTTTTTTTGTTGACATGAAAACCATGATGGGTTGACGCATATTTTGTTGAGCTTTTCCGTAACCCCTTTTTCTTAGTGTGCTCCAGTTTTTCTCTATGCGATCCATCAACAGAGGTAGTCAGTGCATGAGCCCTTTTTTCACGCAGACAACGAATGCAGCCGGCAGTCGGATCGTAATTTGAATTTGACTCACGGTGATGGAGAAGACGTCTATATTTGAGAAAAAAACTGCTTTCCTTCCGACTTACTTACTCACCCTCGTCATATCCCCTCCTTTTGTGGGATCAAAACGGAGTTTGTGGTAGGACCCGTCTTCGCAAATTGCTGCAACAGACAGAGAGGGGATCAAAGTAACTTCACTTCATGCTTACTTACAGACAGACTATATGTTTGAAGACAGACAGACAGACAGACAGACAGACACACACACACACACACACACACACACACACATACACACTCTTACTACACAGAAACACCACACACAAGCGCACGCGCACAGACGAACAAAAAAAGATAGAGGGAGCAAACATGCAGAGAAACTGGTCTTCACTCACCAAGCACCGAGTGCTCCTCCCCCCCAAAGGCCACCAGGCAGCGACCAAAAGGAATTCTGCAGCAGGAACGGAAGCGGAAGAGGGAAAAAAAGGAAATTGCAGAATAGAAAAACCACGATGCACTTTCACTGTCGGAAGTCAACAAAAGGGAAATTAATGACACAAAATGGGCGAGGTCGACCGAATCTGAACAGAAACAACACAGCCCTTCGTGTTCGAAGAAAGGGGATAGACCAACTTGAGCACTTATTCCTCTCGCCTCGGCATTACGCGTACCATTCGATACCGATTCCCCTAATTTCGTTTGTGCATGATTCCTGAAACGCTTTTGGGTCTGATGGGCTCATTCCTTCCTTCCTCTCTTCCTTCCTTCCTTCCTTCCTTCCTTCCTCCCTCCCTTCCTTCCTTCCTTCCTTCCTTCTTTTCTTCCTTCCTCGCTTCCTTCCTTCCTTCCTTCCTTCCTTTTTTCTTTCTTCCTTCTTTCCTTCCTTCCTTCCTGCCTGCCTGCCCTTGGCTGACGACTGACCTACCTACCCACCCACCCACCCACCTACCTGTATTGTGCGAAAGTGAACTCCGAGGAGAAGTACGACGGGAGGAGCCCCCCCAGACCTGCCAGACTGCAGGCAGGCAGGCAGAAGAGAGGGAGGAAGGGAACAGGAGAGCGACATGAAAAGAAGACACGCATGTGCGCATACACACATGAACACGTACAAGCAGAGAGTGAGAGGGACAGAGAGACAGAAAGATGCACGCGGAAGGAGAGAGCCTAGCTGTCTCTCTCTCTCTCTCTCTCTCTGCAAACAAACAAAGCGAGTCTGAAAGGGAGTAGATGCCCCGACTTCTTGGACGTGTGTCTGTGTGTGAGTGCGAGAGTGAGAGGGAGAGAGAGAATGTGCGTGTGTCTGCTTTTGCTGAACGAGAAAAAACGACAGAGTGACTGTCACCCTGGATCTCCGTCTTGCCTGACGGACAACACTGACTTGTACTGGGGGTTTCTCTTGGCGGATCCCGACTCTGCCAGCGCCTCCGATGTTGCAGCGGTAGGCTGGGCCACCGGTGCTGGAGCCATCGGCCCCCCCCCTGTCTGTCCCTCCTGTCTGACAGTCCACACGTGAATGGTTCCTTTGTCCGATGTCGCTGCCAACCTGCCAGAAAAGAGAAGAGACAGCAGAGGGGGGCGGAACAGGATGTCAAGACTAACACACAAAAAAAGACTTGTTGAATAAAGGCTAGGAAGCAACTGTTTCTGTTTCTGCACTCCTCTGCACCAAATTCCCTCCTTCCTCTCCTACCGTGCCACCTGCAAGTTGCCAAGGTTGCCCAGAGACACTTCGCAAAACGCACTCAAACTCTCTCTCTCTCTCTCTCTCTCTCTCTCTCTCTCTCCTTCCCCCCGTCCCTCCGTCACACCCGCACAGGACAGAAAAAGGGACTCCACGCACAGCGACAAGGAAATCACAAAGAGGGAGAAAGGAAGGGCTTGAGAGAAAAAAAGAAAGGGGAACGATCGTGTCTCTGACTGACCAAAAAAACAAACAGACAGACTGGAATACCGCAGCCACTCGCCATGTCCCATCTCGATCCCATAACAGCAGTTCGTTCCACCATCCAGCATGACTTGACAGATCACTCACTCTATCAACAATTCATTCATTCACTCAATCAACCAACCACCCAATCGATAACGCGCCCGCCCACACAAACCCTTCCTTCTTGACTGACCACGAGACGCTCTTATCGAACGCAATGGACGTTATTGAGACCTTCTCAGTGCCTGCAAGGAAGGAAGGAAGGAAGGAAAGAAGGATGAAGCACCGGAACCAACTCACGAAAGGGGTCGAATTTCCAATACTCACACTGATGGTCCGCCTGTCAGGCAGGGGAAAGAAAGAGGATGAGTGAAAAAACCGCGCATTATTTCTGCCATTCCTTTCCTTCCTCCTGCTCAGAGACACCCATGAAAGAAGACCGAGTCTCCTTTGCAGGGAGGGACCAGGAGTACAAAGGAAGGAAGGTTTCTCTGTGCAGCAACCGTCAGTGCGGGGTGTGTTGCAACACGCCCTTCCCTTCCCCCACTTGTCACTCGCACCCAAGAGTACTCGACTGGCCAATCAACCAACCGACTGACTCACTCACCTCTCCTCACTTCCTGAAGCTGCTGGGCAAGACTCGTGTCAAAGATTCGAATCAGTGTGCCCTGCAGACAGACCGGAAAAGGGAGAGGAAAGAAGGAGGGAGGAAGGAAGGAAGGAAGGGAGACACAAGAAAAGACTGGTTTTTCTCTCCACCGAAAAAAAAAGGAAAGCAACAGCGCCTGCGATTTTTTACTTGTCTCGAACTTCACCCATCCCATTTGACTTGTCTCCAGACAGATGACTGCTGGCGGAACAAGTCACTCGATCAGCCTGACAGACAGAAGGCAGACAAATGCGGGCTCAATCAATCTGACATGACGACACACTCCATTCACCACCAAGAGAGAAGCCGGTTCCCACCGCCGCCCAACTCCCTTTTACACGAACCCCACTCTCTACCAAAGCTTTGCTGACCCTTTCAGACGCAGTCGCCAGACGCCGGCCGTCGACACTCAATGCCAGGCAGGCGAGGCTGTGTTCGTGAGCAGCTGCAGTACAGCACATACACACACACACACACACACACACACACACATACAGAGAGAGAGAGAGAGAGAGAGAGAGAGAGAGAGAAAGAGAGAAACGCACTCGCGGTCAAGCAGACAGATTCACACAGGCAGAGTGACACGGCACACCCCTAGAAACAGAAAGAGAGAAAAGAAAAGACGGAAACGGCGAGTGAAGGTGAAAGCAACGGGGGAGGCTGTTGACCGTGTCTAGTCCTACGCGGATTCTCTCCAAGGGTAAATTGTTCATTCATGTTTCTGTTGGCCATCGCATTCAACACGCAGACAGGCTAAATGGCTGTCTGGATGGATGGTTGACCGACCGACCGACCGATGATGGTCATGGACTCTCTCGTCGGCCCGTCGGCCTCATCCAGCCCCCCTCCCTGGCCCCCCGCACCTCCATTGGGCTCCTCCCCCTCTGGTTGATTTCCCCCCCCTGCTTGCTGATTGAAATTTTTGTAGAAGATCACGAGAACTCTCCCTTTCTGCATGGCAGGGCAGGCCAGACACACACGGCCGTTCTTCAGAGAAGCCACCGCACAGATGCCCTGAGGGTTCGCTACTGTCTCGATGTCGTCCAAGAGGACCAGGTCTCGGAACCGGTACAGGTACAGCTTCGTCTCTACAGCCACAACCACTCTGCAAACACATGTAGTCATGCATACACACATACACACACACAGAGAGAGAGAGAGAGACACAGACACAGACACAGACACAGACACAGACGCACGCACGCACGCACGCACGCACGCACACACGTCCATCACTTTGAAAAACAAACACACACAAAGCGGCGCACTGAGTTTTCACAGCGGTACAGCCGCAACACACACACACACACACACACACACACACAGGCACACACACAGGCACACACACAGGCGCACACACACACACACACACACACACACACACACACACACAGAAGGTGGCGAGTGGAGAGTTTCGCGCAGGGATGCTGTGCCAAGAGGCAGCTTGCACAAAAGATAGGCAGGAAGGAAGGTGGACAGACACACGTGAACAGTTCAGGAAGAGTGGTGGTGAACACAAAAAAAAGCGAAACAGAACGAAAGAAGCGACGGACACTTCTCGAGAGAGCTTCACTGCTCGCACAGCCAGCTTGAAGCTTAGCTCTGCGATTGGTCTTTCTTGTCTGTCATCCCAGAGAAGCACCTTGTTGGGGGCCCATTTGGGGTTCGGTCCCCCCCCCACCAACGCAAGAATGTTACACCTGTACAGCATCTCAACTATGCCGATGCCCTGGGATCGGCTTACGGCATTGCCGCCCCCGCCGCCAGCCCCGGATGCGAAGGGGTTCGTGCTCCCACTCGCATCCGCAGACGCATCAGGATCGGGTTTTGAAAATTCTGCAACAAAAGGGACAAGACACAGTTTTATTTCATATCCGCAGCGTACGAACCATGAGTGATTGCCAACTTGTCTTGCCCTGACTCATCTCTACGCCGAGTCTGAATGAAGCCCCGACAGACGCAAAGCAGACGAAGTGATGTTCAGACATGGTCAGACATTACACGTTTACAGATTTATCGAACACAAAATCATTTCCAGACAGACAGACAGACAGACGGAAAGGCGAGGCGCGGTATGAGAAGACCGGGACGCCTTGGGAGGCTTTCACCCACCAAGATGACAAGGAGTTCGTCACTCTTTTGACAGGGAATTTTGCCTAGAGATAGAGCGCTGAAAGCAGAAGGAAAGAAGAAACGTGTGAGTCAGTCTTTGAGGAGACGGACTGACGAGCCGACTGACCGCGACGGAAGGTTTCACGAAAAGGATCCTGCAAGGAACAGACAGGACACGAGACGCAGATGAGAGCGTCATGATCACCAGAGAATCCAGTAGTCTCTGGGCATGAGAAGGAGAATAGTGTCAGAGACTGACCGAGTTGTAGACCCGAAATCCGTTTAGGGTCCCGCAAGCGAAGCACCCGTAATCTTGGTTGAAAGTCAAAAACAGAAACTCATTTTTCTTATTATCGTACAGAGTGAGAGACGACATGATGGCCTTGACGCCTCCACAGGCAAACAAATCCAACGAACAAGCACCTGTGGAGCCAGGGAGGAAACAACCTCCCAGAACAGCTACCTAGTCTAGGATCGGCCAGCTCTTCAGTCCAGCCACTGAGTCGATTTGAGACCTTTCAGAGCAAAAAAAGATTGTTTCGCGTTCGGAACTGCGTCCTGGTGAGAGAAGGGAAAATTCCATACCACAGGCTTCGCAAACTTCCCTTGCCCTTGAAGTCGTTCCAAGAGGATCCTTCGTTGAGGCTGGATCTAGCTCGCGGCAATCATCTCCCGGAGTTGACGAGTTCTGCTTCATGTCCTGTTTGGGCCCCCGCGCGGGGGGCCCAGTCGCGCGTCACGCCGCGGCCCTGTGTATAGTTTTTTTTTTTTCCTGCGCGTTCTGCGGGGATGTACTCTGAATCAGTACTGGTCACGGATGCATGTTTGGTTTCTGCTTATGAAACCTTGCACAGTCAGTCGGCACTACGATTCGGTATTAATAGTCTGCTTCATGACTTTGCTGCCACTCTACGCCGATTAACGAATCGATCCACTCTCAGTTTGCTGGAAAACAGATTTGTTGTTCGGGCAAGCAACGACTGAAACGGAGATTTGACTGACCTTGATTTGTGACCCACGATGCGACTGTTCTTGTTGGCTGTGGCGCTGTTCAGTAGTCTGACAGTCTGCGTAGGCAGAGACTTCCCCGAGCACTTCACGGGAACTAGACACTCAAAAACCTTAACATCTACTAGGACCGAAACAGCGATGACAGGTTTAGAAGGACAGGATGAGTCCCCCCCCATGAGTTCAGTCCTCTCACATGCGCGTGGGAGGGGAGAAGAAGAAGCAAAGGAAGTAGACGAAGAAATTCTCTCTGACACATTCGACGAAGACCAAACACCGCCAGAGACCTCTTTCAAGGGAGGCTCCGGGTTCAGCTCGGGTGGTGGGTATTCTTCTGGTGGGAGCTCTTGGGGCGGCAGCAGTTCCTCTAGTTCTTACCACGGTTAGTTTGTGCGATTCATGGACTCTTTGACCAACCCGCTTTTCTGTTCTTCTCTGGGAGTGCCCCCATGACCTATGCGCTCTCTCCATTGCAGTATAGATGTCAGTTGATCGTGTTTCTGTAAACATGCATGTTTTTTACCTTTTTGGTTTTCCATTTTTTAACGAAGGGAGCTCCTTTTTTTGTACGTCCACCCACCTCTCTGCGCAAAATCAAGAGTTTTTTGAATTGATGCTTCAGCCGTCCTTCATGCCAACTCGTTCTTGCTGCTTATGCACGTGGCAATCCGTTCAGGGGGTTACTCTTCAGACAGTTACCACTTCTACAGGTGAGTCCTGCAAGCAGGAATCTTTGTTTGTGCACAAAGAGAGAAGCACACTGAGGGGAATGCAATGTCTGTCTACCAGCTTCTCTTGTCACCCGGTTCTCCCTCCCCTGTTCCTGTTGACCGCCATGTGATTCTGGAGAATCGATCAAGAAAAAACAAAAAAGTCAAGAAGTGCCTCCTGAGAGAAAAGGAGAGAGAGGGAAAGGAAGGATCCCCATCAGGTCGATGATGAAGGGGAACATGCACAAGAGAGGCGCGCATACGCATCCTTTTATAGAGTGAGAGTTTGACGTGATCGGACATTTTGGCGCCCCAGAAAGAAAGACAAATAGACGGTTCTCGGGAAAAAAATCATATTTGTTGCTGTTCGTTGCACTTTTCGGAAAAAAATATATTTGTGGCTGGCCGTTGCACTTTTCTTCCGAAAACGTGCCATTGAAGGGAGCTCGGTAGGCTTGCGAACGGGAAAGGGGGACAAGAGTAGCAGAGAGGATTATTTCCCGAAGGAAGGAAGGAAGGAAGGATGGAAGGAAGGAAGGAAGGAAGGAAGGAAGGATTGAAGGAAGGAAGGAAGGATTGAAGGAAGGAAGGAAGGAAGGAAGGAAGGAAGGAAGGAAGGAAGGAAGGAAGGAAGGATTGAAGGAAGGAAGGAAGGAAGGAAGGAAGGAAGGAAGGAAGGAAGGAAGGAAGGAAGGAAGGAAGGAAGGAAGGAAGGAAGGAAGGAAGGAAGGAATGAAGGAAGGAAGGANAACAAAAAAGTCAAGAAGTGCCTCCTGAGAGAAAAGGAGAGAGAGGGAAAGGAAGGATCCCCATCAGGTCGATGATGAAGGGGAACATGCACAAGAGAGGCGCGCATACGCATCCTTTTATAGAGTGAGAGTTTGACGTGATCGGACATTTTGGCGCCCCAGAAAGAAAGACAAATAGACGGTTCTCGGGAAAAAAATCATATTTGTTGCTGTTCGTTGCACTTTTCGGAAAAAAATATATTTGTGGCTGGCCGTTGCACTTTTCTTCCGAAAACGTGCCATTGAAGGGAGCTCGGTAGGCTTGCGAACGGGAAAGGGGGACAAGAGTAGCAGAGAGGATTATTTCCCGAAGGAAGGAAGGAAGGAAGGAAGGAAGGAAGGAAGGAAGGAAGGAAGGAAGGAAGGATTGAAGGATTGAAGGAAGGAAGGAAGGAAGGAAGGAAGGATTGAAGGAAGGAAGAAAGGAAGGAAGGAAGGAAGGAAGGATTGAAGGAAGGAAGGAAGGGAGGAAGGAAGGAAGGAAGGATTGAAGGATTGAAGGAAGGAAGGAAGGAAGGAAGGAAGGAAGGAAGGATTGAAGGAAGGAAGGAAGGAAGGAAGGAAGGAAGGAAGAAAGGAAGGATTGAAGGAAGGAAGGAAGGAAGGAAGGATTGAAGGAAGGAAGAAAGGAAGGAAGGAAGGAAGGAAGGAAGGATTGAAGGAAGGAAGGAAGGAAGGAAGGAAGGAAGGATTGAAGGAAGGAAGGAAGGAAGGAAGGAAGGATTGAAGGAAGGAGCACAGAGGCCGGAAAGGAGAGACTCGTGCATCGTGCCCGGGGCTGCATGAGCTTTCTTCGATCGTTGCAAATTAATTGTTGCACTCACTCTATCGATAGCTCTTCGTGACTTCGTTCTCTTTTTCAAGTTTGTCTCTCTGTCTCCCTTTCGATGACCTGTTGATTTGCAGTGACCGCAGAGGGGGCGGCAAACCAGCCGATTTGGGCACATGGTTTCTGGCACTGGGAATTGGCTTTGGGGCTGTTCTTCTGGGACTTTTGATCAGTTGGGGGTTGAATGTGTGGATAAATCGCCAAATCGCATCCGAGGGGGGGTATTCTGAAGAGGTGACTGCCGAGCAGAGAGCAGACTACAGAGCTTTCTGCAGGCAATCGGAACCATGGGTACGCGAGGCGTCGGGGTGGTGGACGCTGACGTCACAAGAGCTGTCAGGACCATGGAAGGGAAACTACAGAGAGGACGGAAGGTCGCATGACTGTTTCTATAATTTGGAGCTTTCCCCCTTACCGGATTCAGAGGGTCTGCATGCAATCACAGGGCGGCATGGGGATTCGGATGGGGGGGGGACGTTGTCGGGAGTGGCGAATCTTCGGAGTGGAAGAATGTACTGGATTGAGAAGTACGAAGGAACGATTCTGGAGACTGCAGTACGTGTGACGATGGACACGGCTGCCTCCGCAAAGTTCAAAGCCAAGGCAGTGAATGGGTTGAGGATTGTGGGTTCGATATTTAGTGAAGGGATGGCGGCGAGAGGGCAGGCGCAACAGCCAACCGTCAATGTGGTCATTCAGGAGAGTATCATACAAGTGCAACACCAGACTTTCGGAGACAACAGTGCTCAAGCACCCAGGCCGTCTCTTGGGTGAGGGGGAGAAGAGAAACCGAGCAATGGATGGAAAGGGGGGAGGGGAGAATCGGGAAGGATGCAATTCTACACGGTCTTTAGAAACAAAGGGAAAGAAAATATCGTCGATTGGATGAATCCTAATTGTCCAAAAAATTGAAGAGAAAATCGCAGGGGTCCCTGGGACGCCTCTGGTGGTTTCAGCGGATCACCTAAAGAAGAGAGCCATGCAAGGTGCCATGATGACGTTGAAAAAGATTTAGGATTAAGGAAAAAAAGAAAATACATGTATATAGAAAAAAGAAGAAAGAAACGTAGGAATGAGAAAACGTTTCAAGATGCTCCAGCTTTTATAAAATAAATTTAGCATTTTAGCTAGCATGATTGTTGTTACTGTTAATTTGTTGTGTACAGGAAAAATCTAGGCGACGCACAGTGGTAAAAAAAAAAAAAGAATAGACATGTCGAGATTTTTTTTTTCTTTTTTTTTTTTTTAGTCTAGTGGTCAAAGGTCCAAGCAAACTTAGCAAAGGTAGGTTTTGTAGTTAGATGTGTTTTTGTTATATGTTTGGCAATTCCAATAAAATAACAGAAAAAAAAATAAAAAAGATTAGGCTTCTCCAGATTTTTTTTTTCTTTTTTTTTATCACTGTGCGTCGCCTAGAGGAAAAATACAATGAACATCTAGATGAACATCATGCATAAATTAGCAGTGATTTGTTTTAAAAGTTTTTCAGCGTGCATACTAAGCTGCTATGAGGCTCACTACGGTCTAAGTTAGTCTAAGGTAGGGTCTAAGTGACACTTACACAAATGTGTTGGTATGTATATGCAGTGGCGGTGGTTAACAGTCAAAAAAAGTGAAGTTATATAGCCAAATCTCATTATCATTAAATTAGCATTATTCTAGTCAAACTAAATGTTAAACTAGGTATTAGTAGCCTAATAGTAGGTAAAAAACTTACAATGATATTGTCATTTTATTCTAAATTTATTAGTGTGACATTTAAATTGAATCATTAATTACTAGATTATAATTGCATGATGATTCCTAGGATGATTCAATGCGTGACGTTTATCATAAACTTAATTTACACTGCCTAATGCACTGCACAATTAAACAATCAATCAAAACCTAGGTTAAGATCGATCATAAAGTAGCTTAATTGATTTGATTTGTTTAATACGTATGAATAACAAAAGGTCTAGCAAAAGGTTTTCTTTGTTCACATTAGTTGTTAATGTACAAGCCTTTTGTGACTTCATGGTCTTCGTTTTCCACACATGGCCCGGGAGTTTGATGCTCTTCCATTCCCAGCGGACTCGGTCTTTTCCAGGATCTTTCTCATTGGGTGTCCCCCATTTGTCAGTTGGCTTGTCGATGGTGCGACGGGGCTGTCCGATTTTTCAATGACAAGGCGCTCTTTCTTTTTGAAGCAATCCCCCCCCGATTGGTGATCGCCGGTCTCCTCCCTGTCGCCATCGAGTCCATCAGTCAGACTCCTTGAAGGAATCCACTTTAATAAAGTCAGCTAGAGAGAGGATTCCCCATGAACCCGCTTCTTATTGTAAACAGCATACCACCACCCTCTCCAACCCCGCCCTCGCAGCTACTGGGAGTCGTTCAGAAATAAGCAAACAGCTTCATTGTTCTTGTGCACGTGCATGGATCCAGGCGTAGAGCCGGATAGCACGAAGCCAGACAAAAGGGGGGAAAGACCTCGCCTCCTTCCTTCCTTCCTTCCTGAATCCAGGAAGGAAAACGGTCGAATCAATAGGGGGGTCTGCATTCAAATACCCCGAAAGTAACTTAGAGAAGGAAAGAGGAGTAGAGAACATCATGCAGTGTAAGCATTAGAGGTGCAATCAATGAAAAAAAAAAAACAGACCTTCAATCCAGCAATCCCGCATCGACCGATCAAAGTTTGAAGAGCAAAAAGCAAGCAAACAAACGGACAAACAGACAGACAAGAAAGGAAAACGTTGGCCATCGGGAGAAAAGAAGACCGAAGTCGCCCGTTCTCTAAGAAACTGACAGACACTCACGACATGAAGAACAGAGCACAGAAATGCAGGATCGACCTCTTCGTTTCATGGGTTTTATTGAACAGAGAATTAGACATACATGTCAAAAGAATTAACAACGAATCCAGCTAGGACAGAGCCAAGATGAGCCCTTGCCCGTCAGGCTTTCTGTCCGGGTCTCCCCTTCTCTCCTTCTTCCCTCCATTCACCCCCCCCGGGACTCATTGGACTCATGAATTCGAAGATCAACTAGAGGAGAAACGAGGACAAAGAATTGAGCCGTCGTTTTGTGCTTTCTTCCCTCTCCTCTCTCTCGCTCTCTTCTTGAGCTACGGTTCTGACTTGACCATTAACCCATGCACGCAAGAGAGGGCGTTCATGCATTCCTCTAGGCATGCAGGCATGTGGTCTGAACGTGAACACACGAGAACAAACTCATTGCGCATAAATGATTCGAATTGACGTCCGTGAACCCGAAAAAACAAGAGCGGCTGCCCAAAGCCCCCCAAAAAAAGGAGAAACCAGAAGCCTCTCCCCCCCTCACTCCTCTTAACGTACAACGAATCCACCACTTTGCCCGTAGACGCTCTCTCTTTCGTCTGTCTGCTCCCCGTTCCCCTTTTCGGTTCACACAAAGACAGACGCACACACACACACACACACACACACGCACGCACACACACACACACACACACACACACACACGCACACACACACACACACACCATCGCCTCGATCATTCATTCACTTACTGAGTCTAAACGGAGGAAGAAACGACGTACCCATGTCTGGACACACAGACAACGAGGCTCAATTTCCTCGCTTCCGACTCTCTCTGTGCTTCTCTTCTCTATTCTCTCCCCAACTGCTGCGCGTTGGCGTCTGTTGTTTGTCCCTTTTATTGCCAAGTACCGCCTGTGTGTTTCGCGTAGGACAGACACCTTATGGGATGAAACCAAAGAAAGATGGAAGGGAAAGGGCTTCGGCTCATTTTCCTTCCAAGGCGGGAGGAGGAGGCGCAGGGGGGGGGGATCGAGGTCATTAAAGAAAAATTTAAAAAAATTCGCACAGCTAGGAGAAGGGTCCTCTACCGAAATGACAAACGGACGTTTTGCCCTCCTGCCCTTTCCTTTCGTTTCCTTTGACCTTTGTTTGTGCAAGCCTCCTTTCCTCCCCGGTCCCGTGCATGCGCCCTCATCATTGATCACCCCCTTTCCTCTTTCTTCTGTCCCGACAAACCACAGCTAGCTTCAGACTGGGACCAACGGGCCTATGCTGCCGGCAGGGTTCATTTTGCAGCACTCCGATCAATCAAGCATGCATGCATGCATGCATGGAGACTACGCGTCTCTTCTGTCTCTGCAGGACACAGTGAACAGCTGAGAAAGAAACGACTGGACGAAAAGAAGGAACAGATGATGAAGCTGGCAGTTGATCGCTCGCAGCGTTCATTTGAATCCATCAACGAGGTGGATGAATTCCAAAATGGCACAACCCTCCTCTTCACGTACCCTCCTTTCTTTCTATCTGACCACCCTCTTCCCCCC
>JAHBMJ010003209.1:0-12363 GCA_018398765.1 Chromera velia | reverse complement strand
GCCCCTCAACGCCGCCTTGCATTGCCGCCCCCGACTGTCAGGGGCGCTTCCCCGCCAAGTATTACCCTCAACTTCTGTAGTCACACTTCTGTAGTCGCCCCTCAACGCCGCCTAGCATTGCGGCCACCCCCGACTGCCCGGGGCGGTTCCCCGCCAAGTATTACCCTCGACTTCTATAGTTGCACTTCTGTAGTTACCCACCACCGCTGCCTAGCATTGCCACCCCCGACCGCCCGGGGCGTTTGAAGTTCCCCACCAAGTATTACTCTCAACTTCTGTAGTTGCACTTCTGTAGTCACCCCTCACCGCCGCCTAGCATTGCCACCTCTGACTACCCGGGGCGCTTCCCCGCTAAGTATTACCCTCGACTTCTGTAGTCACACTTCTGTAGTCGCCCCTCAACGCCGCCTAGTATTGCTGCCCCCAACTACCCGGGGCGCTTCCCCACCAAGTATTACCCTCGACTTCTGTAGTCATACTTCTATAGTCGCCCCTCACCGCCGCCTAGCAGTGCATGCCGCCTCCGACCGCCTGGGGCGCTTCCCTGCCAAGTATTACCCTCGACTTCTGTAGTCGCACTTCTGTAGTCGCCCCTCACTGCCGCCTAGCATTGCCACCCCCGACCGCCCGGGGCGCTTCTCCGCCGAGTATTACCCCCGACTTCTGTAGTCGCACTTCTGTAGTCGCCCCTCACCGCCGCCTAGCATTGCCGCCCCCGACCGCCCGGGGTGCTTGAAGTTCCCCGTCAAGTATTACCCTCGACTTCTGTAGTCGTACTTCTGTAGTCGCCGCTCACCACCGCCTAGCATTGCCGCCCCCGACTGCCCGGGGCGCTTCCCCGCCAAGTATTACCCTCGACTTCTGTAGTCACCCCTCAACGCCGCCTAGCATTGCCACCCCCGACTGCCCGGGGCGCTTCCCCACCAAGTATTACCCTCGACTTCTGTAATCATACTTCTGTAGTCGCCCCTCATCGCCGCCTAGCATTGCCACCCTCGACCGCCCGGGGCGCTTCCCTACCAAGTATTACCCTCGACTTCTGTAGTCGCCCCTCACCGCCGCCTAGCATTGCTGCCCCCAACCGCCCGGGGCGCTTCCCCGCCAAGTATTACCCCCGACTTCTATAGTTACACTTCTGTAGTCGCCCCTCACCACCGCCTAGCATTGCCGCCCCCGACTGTCCGGAGCACTTCCCCACCAAGTATTACCCTCGACTTCTGTAATCACACTTCTATAGTCGCCCTTCACCGCCGCCTAGCATTGCATGCCACCTCCGACCGCCTGGGGCGTTTCCCTGCCAAGTATTACCCTCATCTTCTGTAGTCGCACTTCTGTAGTCGCCCCTCACCGCCACCTAGCATTGCATGCCGCTCCCGACCGCCCGCGGCGCTTCCCCACCAAGTATTACCCCCGACTTCTGTAGTCGCACTTCTGTAGTCGCCCCTCACCGCCGCGTAGCATTGCCACCCCCGACCGCCCGGGGCGCTTCCCCACCAAGTATTACCCTCGACTTCTGTAGTTGCACTTCTGTAGTCGCCCCTCACCGCCGCCTAGCATTGCCGCCCCCGACCACCCGGGATGCTTCCCCACCAAGTATTACCCTCGACTTCTGTAGTCACCCCTCACCGCCGCCTAGCATTGCCGCCCCCGACCGCCCGGGGCGCTTCGTTTAATCGTTTTAAATTAAATTTATAACTATCAAAATAATTTTAAATGTAAATAAACTAATTATAATTATAAAAATAAAAAGTGATCATACAATGCCAGTTGGCGGAGCTTTATCTTGTTTACAGGCTGTCGAAAGGCCGAGTTTATACGCTTTTGAATTGTTCTTAATAAGAAAACCAAAACTATTTAAGGTGGGAATTGCTACGAAGGCGGAATAACGCTTAAACCAGTATCATTTGACTTATCCTTGGGGAGTTGATATGATCTGTCTTCTCGTTTTGCCCCAAAATTTCCCTTACCCAGCACTAAGGCTGGTGGAACACACATTCTTCGCTAGTGTACCCCTTAAATATCGACTCAATACCCTGACACGCAGCTTACTTCGACGACAAGAGTGGATTGTCAACTACTCACGCCAGTTGGTGTTGCAATCATTTTTCGAGCTCAAAGCACTGGTCCATGCAAAATTCGGCTTCGAGAGTTATGTTCTGTATTCCGACATTCATTTTTCTCTTGAACTACCGAATGACCACACATTTCACCATCAAGTTCACGGATCAACAGAGACGGGACCCAAAATTCATTGATGACCACTGTGTTCCGCCCTCAGTCAGTCTGTCGTCGGTCGAGCTCCAGAGAAACCAGGCGGCCGTCTGCAGGATTCGCAAGAGGGCACAACAGCAACTGAGCAAGATGACACCACAGGAGGTTGAATGGCATGCGGGATTCGGATTCAGAGCATGTGATGGAGTTCTTGAAATACTGCACGATTTACGGAAGTCTGCGCATACTTCAGCTCAGGGTGTCTCACTCGATGCTCATATGACCGTACAGTCCGCTGACGTGGAGATGGAAAATGCATCATACGAGATTGACGAAATTCTGCAGATACATGAGGGAGTGCTGGGGAAGGAGTACAGAGTGAGGTGGAATGGATACGGTCCCGAAGGAGACACATGGGAACCAGAAACGAATCTTCCGCAAGATCTTCTTGCTGAGTTCCATTCATCACAAAACGCAAAAGGAGGAGATGAAATCCTTCCGGAAAAGATCATCGACATCATGGATGATGATGAGCCTGATGAAAGCGAAGAACAGTCACTGATCCTGCGAGATGCACTTGCATCCAGCACCGAGAAATCTCAAGCAGACAACACGGAAGAATGCAATACAAGAGAAATGATGCCTCTCACACAGCAGATCGAACAAATCGAGCGACAACGACCAGCAGAGCAACGACCATCGTCCCCTCGAGGCGAACACGCACCACATCAGACGAGACAACATGCAACAAAAAGGTTCGTACACCTGCCAGACGGCTGGATAAAAATCATACGTCAGTGAGGGTGGACATCACTCTCACACTCCACTTACCTGATTCACGCACCGCCCAACCCGTCAGTCATCTCGAGGGCTTTCGACCTCGGGATTCTCGTCAAGATGTCGAATGATCGTATTTCTCATGGTGCTGTGGACAGGAACGAGAATGTTCGGATCCTGCCGCTGCCAGAGCACGTTGGCCTTGCACAGGTAGTCGGCAGATTCTCGAAGCTCCTTCTTCTTCGCAAAACTCAGAGGAAGAAGCCAGTCATGCCTTCTCAGCTGGTGGAGCAGACTCACTCGCCTCTCCTCGACAGCGCTCTTCAGAGTCGCCACCGTCAGGGTCCCGTTTTTCTCTTTCATGTCCTCAAAATCGGGGCCTTCCTCAGCGACAAGCTGTGCATTCAAATATCCCCTCATGTTATCCACCTTCTCCTGAATCGCCTCGTCCAGCGTCCACCCTCTTCTGAGCAGCGTGTGGAGCTCAAATAGCTCCCCTGCATGCCCCCCCACGAGATCCCACACCTTCTCAAACTCCTCCTCCGTAAAAGTGTTGGGGACCAGAACCTTCCGACCCTCATCTTTCAGCCACTCTTTCACTTCGTACCCTTTGAACGACTGCTTGGAAGCCACCATGACTCTCAACAACTTGGCCCACAGGAATTCGGAAGTCTCAAAGATGACAGGGACGTTGGAGTTTCCCTGCTTTCGCGATTTGAAGCTCGCCAGCAGAGCTTTGAAAAGCTCAGGAGCAAGCTCTTCACCCTCTTCACTCGCCAAATTCTGCGCTTCCCGAATCATCAAAATGGGACGGCAGAGCTTCTTCTCATGCAGCCTCTCCAAAACCCCCAGAAAAATCCGGTATTCGGTCTGTCGGGGCAATTGCGTCTGGCGGATATAGTCCTGGAGAGCGTCAAGCCCCGCCTCCCACCCATCTCCCCGGCGGAATGCTGACACCACCTTTTTCACTGTCTGAACGATCTTCGAAACGCTAATCTTTGAAAGACGTAGGGGGGGTACTCCCTTGTTTCAAAAGCTTCTTCACCTCTTCCTGTACTATCGGTGCGAAATTCAAACCCAGCCGATCTCCCTCTTTTCGCAGGAACTCCCACAACAAGCGGCCAACGTCTGCCACCCTGTACGTCTCGTCTTTCAGATCCAGGTCGATGACCAGTCGGCCTTCGTCTCTCCACTGATCTCTCAATTCTTCCAAAGTCCGCGTCTTGCCTACCGACTGTGGCCCGTAGACCATGAATACGGAATCGGACGGCTCTTCGTTCACATACTGATTCGTGTCATTCCTGTACCTCAGATGGTTGAGGCAAGGAAGTCTCGGGGTGCCCTTCCATCTTCTCGGATCGGAGGCGCCCTCTTCACGCACTGCATGCAAGGAAAGTGGAGACACTGTCCGAGAAACAGAGTGGCGAGGAACACAGTGGTGAAGGCGAACAAATGCCGTTGAAGGAAAACTACAACCACACAAAACTAACAGAAGGAGTTTCATGTCGCGCAGCTGAGACTTCTGGGTTGCATACGATGCTTGTCTGAGGACATCTCTGGTGGCTCTTATGACTGGCCAAGCTGTGCGGAGTTTTTTTTACTGTGTCCAGTCACCGCAAGTCCGGGAAGTCGGCAGGAAGTGCGGAACACATGGTGCGTCTGATGGGCTATGAAGGGCTACCGCGTCATGCCGCGTCTCCTTGCATTGGTGGTCTATTTTGAGGGCGTACGCGCGGATGGAGGGCTACGATGGGGCCACGGCATATCGGATATCGGGGTTTTGTTCTTGGCAATTGGAGGCTTCTTCACGAAGGAAAAAACGGAGTGTGTACCCTTCAGCTTGCACAGGCTACCTCGTTACCTTCCTTACGCACGTCCAGATTGACACAGACCAACACAGGCGGGCCTCTACGGGTTTCACACTTGATCGCCTGCGCCCCATTTCTAGTGACGCAGTCGTAGTTGCAGAGCGTCTCCGCTCGCCGCGCTTTCTCCTGCGCCAGCGCAGCTCCTTTGCTCTGCTCCCCCCCTGACGTGATTGCATGTGAGGCCGGCGAGCCGGGCTCAGTCCCAGACCAGCTGTACTGCCACATATTTAGGCGCCGCCCATGGTGGCGGGGCCCAGCAGCGTACCGCCGGGGTGGGAGGGAGGAGTCGAAAATTTGACTTTTTACTAGCCTATATCTAGTATACGCTAGGCCACGTATGCACATATATATTACTTCGATTTGAGGGGTTCAGAATTTCGGTTTTTCGTAGGGAAAAAAAAATATGTACGAGGTCACTTTCCGCTAGCCGTCTCCTCAGTTTAACTCATGACCTTCATTCCAGCTGAACATCAGTTCACACTTCCGCATTTACTCCAGTTGAACTCACCTTTCAGCTTGTACAGGCTACCTCGTTACCTTCCTTACGCACGTCCAGATTAACACAGACCAACACAGGCGGGCCTCTACGGGTTTTACACTTGATCGCCTGTGCCCCATTTCTAGTGATGCAGTCGTGGTTGCAGAGCGTCTCCGCTCGCCGCGCTTTCTCCTGCACCAGCGCAGCTCCTTTGCTCTGCTCCCCCCCAAACCCCCCACAAACCCCCCAAACCCCCAGAGGGAAGAAGGAGGGGTCCGCGCCCGGGTAGGTGCCGGTGCGCGGGCCCCTCAGATAGACGCAATCGCGTCGGCGATGTCTGGCAGGCTGGGAGGGAAATAGGCCAGCCATGCATTCGTGCTGTTGTGGCCCATGATGTCCACGGCCAGATCGTATGAGATGTTAACCCGTTTTGTAGTGCAAAAACCGCTGCGCCAGAGTGAGTGGGTGGTGTATGCTTTGCTGCTGATGTCGGGTAGTGCTGCTACTACTACTTTCTGCAGGGCCTTCTGGAAGGCGTCTCTCGTGATTGCAGCGCCCGTCCATTGGTTTCCGTATGCCTTAGTGGTCTGGAACAATGGCCCTTCTGTGGGGGCCGACCGTAAAAATTTGGCAACAACTTGACCCACTGGTTCCCCTGCTTTCATCACCATAGGAAGAGGACACCTCTTGCCTCTGCCCCGCTGGTCGTTCTTTTGCCTGTGGATTGCGACGATCAGCATTTCAATCTGGTTCTTTATTTCACTGCGTAGGTCTGCGCGTTGCAGGCTCAGAACCTCGCTAATGCGCTTGGCGGGGTAGAAGGCGAGCGTTGCGATGGCCGCATTGCGCAGCGCATCGCGGGTGCCCAGCTTGACCCAATGTTCAATGACTTTACGGAACTGCGCTGCTGTAAGCACCTCTTTTTCTTTTACTACATGGGATACAGACTTGTTGAGGCCCTTCCAAAAGAGGCGGAGCTCTGGGTTATCAACTGGCGGCGGTGGGTGTCCGTTTTCGTGGTGCCACCACATCAACGCGCCCCTGAGCAAGCCAACCTGATATGCTTTCAGGCCCATACATGACGCAAATGCTTTTTTCACACCCTCCGCAGAGTATACGGGCAGTAGGCCTGGGCACGTTCTGTCTAGCCGGCTGATGGCGCTCTGGTATCTGGCCTTTGTGCTCTTTTCCAGCGCTCTGCCCTCGATCACTGTGGCTCTAGCAGCCAGCTCATTTTCGTCTACTTGGCCTATGCTTTGTTCCAGCAGGCCTAGGTATCGAGCATCCATTAGTCCTGCTTCCCGTACCCGGACGGATAGCTGCACCTTCCGTTTCTTAGTGTTCGTTACGCCTACTGTACCTACATGTACGTCAGCGCGGACACGTATTGCTTACTCCCTCAAACTGGCTTAGTACCTAGTTCTCCTGTATAATGCATCGCTGGCCTGGTTATTATGCATGACATCGATATACTACGCACTAAGTCTAGGCTAGTCTAGGCATGCTACTAACTGCTTGAGGTTTAATGACTCGTAGCCATATTCAGGTCGAGTTTATCTCATAAATGCTAAAGCGTGCTATCCTTCTCTAATCACAGCCTCAGCTCGCGCTATCACCTGCATCGGAGTGCCTGCTGGCCCTGCGATCGACTCTATCCACTGAACCTCGTGGTCAAACAGTCTTGATCCTACTTTCCATCTCTGCAATGTTCATGCACCTCTCAGCATGGCCTCCCATACCAGTTTCTGGATAGCTGGCATCACGATAACCCCTCCTTGCTGGTGTGCCTGCCTAATACTGCTTTCATACTGGTCTGCGGGGGGGCAAACGATCTGCGGTGGGCTTTCTAGCCCCGATATTCTCTGCCATTGGTGCTGGAGGTGTCGCATGACTGCTGCTGTGAGGGTTTTCCTACAGTGGGCCTCGCCCGGAAGGCGGGACAACGCATCAGCTATGGTGTTCTCTACACCCGGGATGTGTACCGCTGCTATTTTAATATCGAAGCGCCGTTCCAGCACTTAGATTTCTTCCAGTACCTGGCCTAGTGCTCGGGCGGTCGAGTGACGTTTGTTGATGATACGAACTGCGGTGGAGTTGTCTGACGTGACCGGCACACGCTTGCCCCGCTATACTAGGTTGTTTGTGGAAATGATCGCCCGGAGGGCGAGAAGCACGGTCTTCAACTCCCTCCAGTTGCTCGATGCTATCGCCTGGGCACCCGACCAGGCCCAGAGGGTTGCTAGACCACCCCCAAAACCTCCTCCTCCCGGGGCTGCTGCGTCAGTCGTGATGTGTTCAATGCCCAGTACTTCATCTCTCCAACTGTTCAGCCAGTCACCAGCCTAAATATCTAGCCGCCCTCCTGAGTTAACCTAGAGCTTGCGTGTCGGGCAACCTTGCAGCCTGTCTTTCCACCATTTTAGCCCTTCTCTCAATTCGGGGACCATCGTGAAGCCCTTTTTCTGCCATTGCCGATTTCTTTTTGTCATCTTGACCTTCCCCAAAATTTCCTATCCTGCCGTAAGCCGCTGCCCTCCATGGGGCACGACCATGCGCAGATGCTCTAGAAGCCCTATGGTGCTACTTAGGGCTCCGAGCGCGGGGCACGTTTCGTTGAGGAGTGCGTCAATTCGCTTCCCCGCTTTCTCCCGCTTTCGCAACGGGATATACAGACGGAGGCGATCGGTGTCGATGCCGATTCCTGTGAACTCTAGGGCTGTGGTTAGTAACACTGTTTTGGAGTCCTTAATTTTCCAACCGAGGGCGCGTAGTAACGATTGCACCAGTTCAAGGGCTTCCTGACACTCCTCTTCCGTATCAGCCGTAATCAAAAAGTCATCTATGTACGTCAGCGAGCTAACTATTGCACTGTTCAACCCGTGCCGGCGGAACATGGCTTGTATATGTTCCATAATTCCTTGGAACACAAAGGGGGCGACTTTCAAACCAAAACACATGACTCGGTACCTATACCATGACTGGTTAAATGGGTTAAAGAATCCGAGGAGGTCTACATGATCGGGATGGACCCAAATATGGAAATAACCGTCTTTTAAATCAAGCTTTGCTAAGTAGCAGCCAGGTTTGAGGCCGCGCAGTGCATGACGCACTGTCGGAAGCCCCATGACTGTGTTAGCCATCGCGTCGTTGATTTCAGACGCAGTCATGTCAACAATGATGCGCGGTTCTCCCGTCTCTGGCTTTGGTACTGCACCCAAGGGCGATACGACTGCTAGTTGCGTTTCAACCCTTTCAATGAACCCTTCTGCTTCCAGACGATGAAATTCGGCTGCTACTTTTGCTACGAAGTCTGCTTCAAAGATCGAGGAGTAATTAATTTTCCTAGTGACACCTTTGACGGCCATCTGTTTAGCGGCAGCCGCAATCCGTCCTCCATAATACTTACCACCTTCTCATCTACGCCTAGCCTCCGGGCTGTAACGGCATCTAGACATGGTCCTTTCAACCACTTCTCTGGCGTCTTCCATCCTGCTGGTGGGGAGACGGACGGGGCTGGGACTGTCCAGTCCTCTAGGCCCATCGGCCATTTGGAGGTGAGCGGGGGCAGAGGCGGACGGGGTGATACATCCGTCGCTAGGTAGTACTGCAGCATCAGCTGACCTTCGAGTTGGTTCTGCCCATACTCGTTTGCCTCCTTACTACCCTCATCGTCATTTCTTCCTGCAGTCAAGCATCCATCTGTTAATGATGTACTAATTATATCTTACTTTCTACTTCTGTTGGTACTGTGACTGTGCACCTTAGTTTGCAGGCTGAATCCTTACTAAGTTACGCTAATGGTCCTATAATTGCGTTGAGTCTTATACTTTGAACCATACAGCTAAGTGTCTATCCTCATTTATGCGCTTTCAATCGATTTCGGCCATGCACAAGTCAGTGCGCCTGCCCTAGACTGATCACTTAGTCAGTTCAGACCGGTTATACTGCATTGTCGTACCCAGCCTTCAGACCTGCTTACTGCGCAACTGTAACTCAACGTGCACTCACATGGTTGGTGCCTCTCTCAGGCCTCCACCCATGACACTCAAACGCGTATCACGCTCACTGCTTCAACCACCAGTATGCGGGTCCTGCTCTTCTCATTTGCTCTCACTTGCATGCGGATGACTCGGGTGAGTGGATGAATGGGTGAACGCGTATCACGCCCCCGTTTCCCCACTTGTGCCTCTTCTCTCACGCCGCAAGTCGCGCGTAACCCTGCGCCACGTAGCCACATCGCTTCTCTTACCAGCGACTCTTTCCCCCCCTTCCCCCTCCTTGACGACGCCCGCCATACGGGCCGCCACCGCCCCCTCTCGATCCCTTCAAGACCTGCGCCTGAAGGGCTGCCCAGGTGTCAGGGTCAGTGGCCTTCTTCGGGCAGTCCTCAGGGGAGTGGAGGACATTGAGGGTGGTACTGCCTGTTAGGCGCTTGATCTGCTGACAGACCTTGCATGCGTTCAGGCAGTTGGGGGACAGATGGCCTAGAGTGTTGCAGTCGTAGCACCTGATGGGCTTAGGGATCGCAAACCCATCACGATCATACCCCCCACGGTCCTTGCTTCTCGCCTTCAGGCCCGCGACGATGTCCTTGAACTTGTCAACCTCTTTTGTCAGGTCCTTCAGCTGACGATGCATGGTGATGGCATCCTGCTTGAGTTTCACAATGAACAGCAGGGAGTTCCAGTTGATGGCATTCCCCACGTCCGAAAACTCATGAGTCTGGAGGTTGATCGACACCCGCTTCAACTCGTGTGCCATAATGGCGACTGTGGTCTTCAACGCAGCAGCCACTACCGCATTGGTCTGCGCGTCCTTTGCTTTTTTTGCCTCTTCGGTGCGGGGGTTGTCGGTGCTACTGCTGCTGCTACTGCTGCTGGCTGTGTTATCCGAACTGAATTGTATCAGCTCGATGAGACGTTTCTGTGACGTGAACAAGGCTTAAATCTGTCGGATGGCTCGAATGAGCCCGTTTCCGGCATCCATTACATCTGCGCAGAAGTTGGCATGGTCGATGTCTTTCCCCTTCCTTGCTTTCTCACGCTCGGAGCAGTACTGCTCAACCAGGCTGTGCCACTCCGTTTCTACATCGTCGACCGACCATTTCTTAAAGTTGATCGGCTGTGGGGGGCCATTGGCTTTGGCCGTCGTCAGGAGTGCTTTTGCGACCTCAGTGTTGGAGGGGATGAGACATGTTGGATCACGTGACTTCTATGGCACATCACCCGTGGAGAACACTTCGGGCTCTCTGAGGGTGGGGATTTCCCCTTCCTGGGGGGAGGGACAAGGTTTTTGTCGGACGAATGTGAGATATAAAGGGGCAGTCTCATCGGGCTCGGAACTGGAGAACTGACCATCGTCCGGTAGGTCGTAGTTGGGCTCTTCGTCGGACACGTCTACGGCGGTCTCTCGACGGCCCTCCTTCGCAGGGGGGCTTGGGGCTCTGGTCTCGGGCCCTTTTCTCTTCAACGACACTCTCAACCCCTCCTTGAGGGCCGCTGCGCGTGCCGTTTCAGCCGGTAAGGTCTTCTTTCTGATGTTAGACTTCTTCACGAGGGAGGGGAGAAGTGTGCTGGGCCTGCGAGCCTGTGTACTGTTCACTGCGGCAGCGGCGGCACTGCTGCTGCTGCTGCTGCTGCTTGACGCCTGCTGTTGTTGCTGGTCACGCCGGCCTTTCCACTTTTCAGACCCGGTAGGCTACTTTTGAACCCGATATTCCCTCGGGTCTAGTCCCAACAACTTGAGCCTCTCTCCGGCGGACAAGCCCGCAAGGGCTTGCCGCCATTCGAGTGGCAGGTCACCGTTGGAACTCACTGCAGCAAGCAGCGCATCGATGCCCACTCCGGCACCTCCCTTGTCACTGTTCGCGTCCGACTGTTTTTCTTCCTCTTCACCGTTCTGCATTCGGAGGGTAAGAGAGCACACATATGTGATTGCACTTTATAATTTCTCAATTGCACCGTAGTTTGCGCACAGGCCAAGTACGTACCTGTATTTGAGCAACCTCCTGCTCCTCGTACTGGGGCTCTCTTTCCTCCTCGCCGTTCACACGGCCTCTCTCTCCATTTTCCGACATTGCAGCCCTTCGGGGTACTAGGCGCTGCACTGACTTACAAAAATGATAGCCTTTCAGGCCTGAAGACGCAGAGTTGCCTCGTAAGGTTTAGTAATGCACACCCCGAGCTGTCCCCACACTGTGGGTCTTAACTTTCAGCTCTAGTAAACTAGCCGGCAACTACTGTGCCAAAAATTTTCCAGGCTTTTAAAAGACCACGCGCACACCGCGCAACTAAGTCTTTAGTTTGCTTGTAGACCCGAAGGCCGCTCCGCAGGTACTCTGCAGGAACCTAGGGTGGCAAAGTCGAAAATTTGACTTTTTACTAGCTTATATCTAGTATACGCTAGGCCATGTATGCACATATATATTATCTCGATTTGAGGGGTTCAGAATTTCGGTTTTTCATAGGGAAAAAAAAACATGCACGAGGTCACTTTCCGCTAGCCGTCTCCTCAGTTCAACTCGTGACCTTCGTTCCAGCTGAACATCAGTTCACACTTCCGCATTTGCTCCAGTTGAACTCACCTAACAGCAACAGTCCCATCTCCGGTCCATGATGGTCCATGAATGTCAAGGTGGTGGAATAGCTAAATTTGCGAGCGACAAAAGGACCCCGGCAGGCAGTGACGCACGCACGTCATGCAGTTCGGATGAGAGTCCAGAAGATTTTGAAGGGCACGCGCGCATGTTGGCACCCGCTTCGCGGTCAAAGGCGTCCGGATTGAAAAATGTTGGGGACCGCGCGCCTTCGGCGCGCCCTCCGGATTGCCCAACCCGGATGCCGTCCGGATTCCGTAATAATGCATGCATGAATCGCAGCATGATTGAGCTCCCCGGCCCCTTTGGGCCGCGCGCGGCCCTTTTGCATTAGGCAATCCGAATCATGAAGAGTCATCCAATACAAATTCGTATGCACAGGTGCTTTCCGGGGCCGCACACAGTAGAATTCCGTGAACGTGTCGACCCCTCCG
>JAHBMJ010003208.1:384-12468 GCA_018398765.1 Chromera velia | reverse complement strand
TCAAATCAAATCAAATCAAATCAAATCAAACATGGTCACTAATTCTAGCTCTACTTCAATTAAAAAAAAAATCTTAAAAAGTTTTTTTTTTTAGAATTTTATAGTGCAGCCGCTAGCAGGCGAGACAAACGAGGACTTGTCATGCAGCACTTTTATGACAGTGTGTTAATTTCTAAATTTATCTTATAATATTTTCAGTGTACTAAAAAAAAATGAAACTTTGACCTCTATATATAGAACGATCTTAAAAATGATTTCTAGATCTAGAACGATCTCAGGCTACAAAGCGATGAAAGCAAGAAGACAACTGAAAGACTCAAAGAGAGGGTCCTCAGAGGGAGAAGGGCAGCTAGATCCTACTAGGGCAGATCGCCTAGAAAAAAATGATGAAAAGAGCTTCCAAAGAAGGCATGCACTAAGGTATAGTGTTCTGATTCAAACTTCTGAATACACTACTTGATTATTTAAGGGGACTAGACAGGTCATCGCTTTCCATAAATTTGTGAACCAAGTAAACTTTTAGCGTTAAACAAGAACCAACAGCTCTTCGTCGACGTCGGAATCTAGGCTAGAATCTAGGTCGGAATGCTCGATCGTCACTGCACGCATCCAACGCTACTCAGCAGCTACTGCAACTTAGGCATCCCAGCTAGCATCCCAGCAAGCGTCTGACATGCAGAAAGTGACACTCCAGGCTCAGTCTGATGAATTCTCAAAACGCTGCCGCCGCCTCTTATCCAGAGCAGATGCATCTCAGTTTTTTTTTTCTTTTTCAGTTTTTCGGTGATCCCCGCTCTTCTCAAAATGAGGGACAGCAGGCAGCAGCACATGCAAGATCGGGGACGGACGGGTGAGGAATGCGATCGAAGGAGAAGGGAGCAGTAGTTCAGGAAAAAGAACACGAAAAAAGGAGTCTTAGCATGTCGATCCTGTCGGATGAAGCCACACTGAAGAGCCAGAAAGAGAAGCGCAAAAGAAGGACAACCCTCTCATGCATCCTTAATTCAGGCACCTTCTTTCAATCTACTCTTGAGTCACGTGATCAGTATTATGCAGCAGACCAATCACTGACTACACCAACGACACACGCGCTCAGAACGGACCCGTTTCTTTCAAATCAAATACGGATTCTAATCATTTACTTGCTTTACGTCGATGGAAAAACAAATATTTTGGCATGCCGCCCAGAACAAACCCGTTTCCTTGAAGCACTTGTGGGCCTACTGGTGCCCCCACTTCTGAGCACGTACATGTACACCACAATCTCACTGACTGAGGATGCTCCAGAAAAGAGCACGCACATGTACGCCGCGAGCTCATTGGCACGTACGCACCGCCACGACCGACGAACAGCGAGCCATGAACAAACAGCGCAGACCTACAGTTGAATGCACGCGAACAATCTGAATTGACCTCCGGCTGTGCAAACACACCAAGCCCGGCTCACATGGCTGACCGTCAGAGCTTGCATGCGTGAATTCAATGCTGCTGCACATCATGTAAAGTCAACAACCCAACCGTAGACACACCACACAGTCAACCTCCCCCCCACAAACAACACCCAACATCCCAGAGGCGAGGCTCCTTGTGCCTGCTCGCATTCATTCACGCTGCTGCACCTCGAGGATGCATGCTCCCTCCATGCAGCAAGAACGATGCAACACCCTCCTCCCAGCTTCAGCTTGAAAACGCTGTCACCCTCTCCAGGGCGGAGAGGATTCTGATTCACTCTTCTACCTCCCCGCATACAGGACAGGACAGCGCAATTAAGGGACACAAAAAAACAGCAAGGGTGGGCAGTTTCTCCGAACAGCAAGGGGCACAACAAACACGGCACGTGCATCTCCTGACTCGTCACAACCAGTAGGTAGGGGACACATTCAAGGGAGCCATTCTCCGAACTTCTCCCAAACAAGGCAGCGAACAACATTCGGATGTCGAGTATAAAATCATGGGAAGAATGATGGAAAGAGCTCACAAAACAAAGACAGAGGACCCAGAAAGAAAAGTAAAAGACAAAAAAAGGAGTCCAAGCAGATCTTCCCAGGAGAGGGATGGGGCAGCAAGCCGAAAAGGAAACGCGTATCAAAGAAATGGGGCAAAGCAGGTAGGTGCATTTAGACAGATTGCTCCCCCACCAGACAAATCGTGCCTCCTCTCAACGAATCCCCCCCAATCCACGCACAGCAATGCAGGCGGGAATACAGCACTTACAGGTGCAAGCAATCAAACCAACACCGATCGACTCACACACCGGCAGACGCCCCTTCGTCAGTGTCAGCCGGGATCGTCGGCCGGCGTGCATTCTGTCGAGTCCCTTCGGAGTCCATGCTGTCTACTGCATCCCCCGTTTTCTCCTTCTCCTCTTCAGGCCATGCGTGCGGAAACCAGCCCTTGGTCCAGAGACACGTCTGCACGAGGCAAAGCATCAGCGGTACTTCGATAAGCACGCCCACCACAGTGGCCGTAGATGCCCCCGAATTCAGGCCATACAACATTGCCGCGGTCGCGATGGCCACCTCGAAGTGGTTCGACGCGCCGATCATCGCTGACGGCGCAGCTTCCTCGTACGCGAAGCGCAACAGCCTCGCTGCAACGTAACCGATGAGGAAGATGGTCACGGTCTGGATCAGAAGCGGCACGGCGATCATGAGAATCGTCAGGGGATTTCGAACGATGGTCTTCCCTTGGAGAGAGAACAAGACCACGAGGGTGAGCAGCAAGGCGATGATCGTGACGGGGGTGAGGATGCGAAGAAACGTCTTCTCGAACCACTCACGGCCCATGAGGCGAAAGATCAACCAGCGACTGAAGATCCCAGTCACCAAGGGGAACACAACATAGACCGAGATGGACAACAGGAGTGCTTCCCATGGCACTGGCAGCTGCCCCATCTGGAGGAGGGCCCCACCTATGAGGCCGAAGAGGAGCAGCATCAGCACGCTGTTCACCGCAACCATGATCAAGGTCAGCCCGTCGTTGCCCTTTGCAAGGTTGCTCCTGCAAAGCAGATCGATGAACGGAAATAATTCATGCATAAACATCTTTGCACTTTGCAAGGATGCTCCTGCGCGTACGACAAGCAAGCACAAGGAGAGAATCAAGCCACCAATGCAAAGACAAAACAACACAAATTCCAGGAAATCTCTGCTCTTCATGCGCGTGGCGAATCGAAAAACCAACAAAACCAACGAACCAAACAGCGGGTAACTTCCAAGCTGACCACACAAGGACCATCGCAGTGCATGGCGCCACACCGAGCAAGATGCACCCAGCCACGTACGAGCGCCAGAGAGGCACTTCGAGACCCAGGCGTCCCTCAGGCGTCAGTACGATGGTGCCGTCTCCGTATGCGTCGCCGGCTTTGACGTTGGCACCGAAGGGCACCTTGACCGTCTCCGTGCCGTCTCCGATGGCGTCACGGAAGACGTAGCCGAGAAAAAGAAGGGCCCAGCCGTACATCGTGAACGGTTTGATCGCCCAGTTGATCACCACTGTGAACAGCACGGCTTTCCAGTTCCGTGCTGTCTTTGCTACTTGCCAGAAATCGATTTTGACCATGATCGGGTACATCATAAAGAAGAGACAGATGCCGATCGGAATGGACACCACTGGGACTCTGCTCTCTCCTTCTCCGACAAACACCGCGGCATTGTCAAGAGTTTCAGCGAATCCGGAAGCGAAGACGCCCAAAACAACGCCGAGGACCATGCAAAGGAAGACCCAAACAGTGAGGTACTTCTCGAAAATGTTCATCGCTGCACTCTCCAGACGACGTCGATTTTCAGGACGAAACAGACGTTGTCCACAAAACCAGAGATCAATGGAAGGAGAGACGGCACGAGGTCGGCCTTTCCGTCAGGTTTGATCTTCTTACACTGTCTGAGCTCAATGTACACTTATCAATATACCGCATACACTTGAATTTTGCAATTTCGTCACAGGACGCGATTCGGGATTTTTTTTTTTGAAAAAAAAAAAAGTTTTCAGATGCATGCTGGGGGCCCCCAACATGTTGGGGAAGGGGCCCCGGCACTCCACTTCCACGCCCAACGACTTTCCGGGGCCCGATTCATTCAGATTCAGATACGACGAAATTCAGTCTCTTCCCACAACTGTTCCTCCTGAGCCTCTTACTCTCCCAAAAGTATTCCCACCACTTCGGTCGACTAGAAAAGTAATCTCTGCTGATCTGAAGAGGAGCACACTTGCACAAGGTCTTTCGAGTTGAAAGAAGAAGAGAAGGAAAAAAGAAGGAAAGCTGAAAGACACTGCAGGATTGAAAAAATACCTGTTATGTCTGTTGAGTGCAACCACTGCAGGGCCTCCAGAAAGGGGAAGGTACCCGGTGGGGCTCCCAGAAAAGAGGCAATGATGCGAACTGTCACACCATCTAGCCATTTTGAAACCACGAGATGGCGAACCTCATTGGAGGCGTATCTTCTACCTTCAGTGATTTCAACCAATCTTAAGGTGGTCATAGGTGGTCACAAGGACCAATAACAAGATATCTCTAAGAAGGCTTCCTATAGTTAATCCAAAGCGGCCGCTAAAGCCCGTTAATCCGGAGCGGCCGCCAAAGCTCGGGTGCCGAAGGCGCCCGGCTGCTAAAGCCCGACCGCGCCGAAGGCGTGGCCATGCCAAAACCCGACCGTGCCGAAAGTGCAGCCACGCCAAAGCCTGACCGTACCGAAGGCATGGCCATACCAAAACCCGACCGTGCCGAAGACGTGGTTATACATACATATCAAAGCCCAACCGTGCCATCACAAAGCCCACAGCTCTATCAGCTGTTTGCATGCATGCATGCATTTCGGTGTAAAAGCTGTCTGAAAAACGTCTCAGTCTTCTGACTTGTTACTGTATGTTGGTCCGCTATGGTCAGCACCTATTCTTAGGCTGGCAAATTCGGTCTGACCGTGTCTGTGTACTTTTCTTTTCCCAAAATGTCCGGTCGGCAACAATACACCCCAAGACGTTGTTGAGGACATCGTGAGCATATCTAGTATTAGACTGTGAACGACATTCCAATTTCCAATACTGCCAGTCACAACATTCTTATGGGTCCATGATACATACATACGGCACTGTTAGATTTTTGAGGATAGAGACTTTTTTGAAGCGTTTGCCAGCTTTGTTATATCTTTGTTCTCTTTTTCACCAGCACAGGTAATAAACTGAATGATTGTATTGACTCTAAGATCGGTAAGCCAAAGGAACTAACCATTGCCAACCGATGAAGTACGATCTTATTGAGCTGCTGCTAATCTTTTGACGCAGGAATTGCTGTGACCAGCACACACACCTTCATAAAGAGAAAGCGTGCTGGAGATGGAGATAGACGGGATAAGCATGCTTGTGTCTGCCTTTACCTGGCTGTCCTTGCCTGTGGCTGTGTCTGCGTGCCTAACTACCTGCCTCACAAAATAGCTGTCTGCATATAGCACCTATCGGTCAGAAGGGGTTAATGAATGAATGAATGAATGAATGAATGAATAAATGAATGAATGGTTGTATGGATGGATGGGTGACTGAATGTTGAGATGCATGAGTGAGTGAGTGAGTGAGTGAGTGTCACTGAGTGAATGAGCGAGTGAGTGAGTGAGTGAATGAGCCAGCCTGCCAAAGCCCGGAGTTTGATTGACAGACCATAGAGTCACAGAAAGGCTTCTTGAGGGTATAACAAGACAATCCACTACCTCATGTTTCCCAAACCTCCCTTGCCTCTCTTCCAAACGTGCTACGAACAGTTATGGAAGCAGGAGGGAAGCAACAGCAAGCAAAAGATACAGTTCTCGTGACAGACTGAATTTTATTATATGTGAATCTGAATTTTAAATAAATTGAATGGGGCTCCGGAAAGTTATCAGGCATGCAAGTGGAGTGCCGGAGCCCCTTCTCCAATATGTTGGGGGCCCCCAGCATATATTTCAAAACTCTTTTTTTTTCGTCCGAAATTAATCCGAATCAAGTGGTAACAGAGTGGACTCTAAAGTAGGACTTAGTAGAATTCAAAGTAACTTTTAAATTTACTATATTCTAGCTTCATTATAAAGTAAAACTAGGTTGTTTAAAGCAATCTAGAGCCTTTCAAAGCATTTAAAATCCTTGCTCCTGTGCGAATCTGCTCAAATATGCTCAAAAGACTGGTTGATTAGCTAGGGTGCACGGTGGGAAAAATTATGATCACCGTGGCATGTAGAAGTTAGTAAATATTACCTACAAAGAAATACACAGGCACAAAACCAATGAATACGCTTAAAAGCAACGTTTAGCGCCGTCAATCAACTACAAAGAATTGCTTTTTCTGTAAGGGAAACAGTGCAGGAAGGAGGGCTTCACAGCTAGGCTGGTCAGACCGGATAGGAGGCGGTCAGCAGGGATTGGACAGGATTCCGAAGAACAGAGCACAGAGACAACATAATTCTTTTTACAAAGAAGTCATACTACACAGTGCAAAAGCTTGCAAATCGTTCTGCGTGTATCAATGAGAAACTGTGAAAAAGAAGGATAGGTCCATAGGTAGATCCAGATGTTTAGACGGAGACCAGTACGGAGTGTCACAAATGAGAAAGGATGAACGAGTAAGGAGTACTTACATCAGGATAGTATGGACCGCTTTGAAAGACTGACACACACGGAGTAAGTGGAAAACATTCAAATGCATGAAAGCTGAGCGATTGGTCTGGGTGGAAAAATGTCTGGCACGACTGAGAGCTGTGCAAAGCTTCAGAAGAGGCGGTCACAAAATAGAGGCTCCAGCAGACTCTCCATCGACCCTCTCTCAGTGACCTCCCTTGTGCGTTTCTGTCAAGCTCCTAGCAGAACAAAGAAGCTGGATGCTAAGTAAATCATCATGCAAAGCGAGAGAGCGAGCCGCGCTTCCTTAACTGACCTGCAGGTGTCCCCAAGTCTCCGTTCACCAACACCTGTAAACACGGAGAGACGGGCGTTCACGCTTTGTGCATCTCTGTCTAGCTTATTCTGCATGCACAAGGTCCCAAGGAAAACACCAAGAGCCTAAGAAGCAGCGGGTCCAGACAGGCTGACCTAGGAGTTGACCGTGGGGCTCCCAAGACTGTGACCTGCAAGGAAAGAGTAAGGAGAACGATCAGGGCAGCAGTACTTTAATACCTAGATAAGGCCGGCAGCCCTTCCCCGCTTGAACAGGAGGAGAAGCAGCAAGCAGGAAGACGTTGGAAATAAGACTAAGACGGCTGGTGTCCACTGGACCCACCTGTAAGCTCCACTTCGTGCCGACCCGAGGTGACCCAGCAACTGTTGTTACAGCCGTCTCCTCCAGAGCCCCGAAAGTGCACTCCCGAAAAAAAGTCAAAACCGAGAAAACGCTCTGTCAAATATCTTCTAAAACCATCAGAAGACATCTGACAGAGCGTTTTTTGTGGTAACATTTCTGTGGGAAAAGTCTGTTTGCTTAGAGGTTTAGAACTCCGCAGTTTTGAACCTGTGGACCATTGTGGACCTTCAAGATGGACAAGAGACTTCAGACCCGATTATTGGCCAACAAAGGCAAAGTCGGCTGCATGCATCGAAGGGGCAGGGTGCCGCCACCCCCTCTGGCCCCTTGGCGGCGCCTCCCGGACCCACGATAAGCCCATGTCTGGACCTAGCGGCGGGGATATTTGACCCCGCTGGCCCAAGGTTCAGAAGTGCAGACTTCTAAACCTCGGGGAGGGAGGGATGTCCAACCCAACTCGAGGTCCCTGGCCTAAAACAGTCAGGGAAGGTGTTTTGTGACTGTTTTGGGTCAGGGACCTCGAGTTGGGTCGGATACCCCCCCCCCCTCCTGAGGTTTAGAAGTCCGTACTTCTGAACTTTGGGCCAGCGGGGTCAAAGTTAACACCCCCGCCGCCAGGTCCAGACATAGGCTTATCATGGGTCTGAGAAGCGCCGCCACGGGGCCAGAGGGGGTGGCGGCACCCTGCCCTTTCGACACACACAGCCGACTTTGCCTCTGTCGGCCAATAATCGGGTCTGAAATCTCTTGTCCGTCTTGAAGGTCCACAGGTTCCAAGATTTATTAAGACTCCAACAAGAAATCTGTTGTGTGAGGTTGGCTCTTCTCTAACTCAATTAAGTTTTGAAACCATTTTCTTGAATGGTAGTGGTGTCACTGTTTGATGCACGACAGCCGCTCTTTGCTTTGATGTGCTTCATGAAAGTGTTAACCGTTACGTTGCTCTCCGTATGGGCTATACATTTCTGCCCTTTCTCTATAGAATAACAAGAAGAAAGCTTTTGAGCCTTCAGGGTTGCGAGCGAAGATGAAGAAAGGGACCTAAATGAACTGTACCAGATTGGTAGGGATTGCTGTGTATACATATCCTAAGTTTAACGAGGCTTCGACCGACTTAGCCAACAAGCGTGCTTTTTCTCTCCTTTGGCAGTTAGGCCAAAACAGGTCGCCTGAAAAGATTCGTGTCGATAACGTCCCACTTTTTTCTATGGTCTTTTATATTTAACATGCATATAAAATAAATGAAACCGTCTTCATAAAAGATGAAGAGCTTGCTCATCTTAAGTTGTAAATCTGTTTAAAGAGAAGAAAAAGCAAGTTGACAGCTGAGTTTTATGATTTTAACGGTCAATTTTGGTATATGTAAGAATCTGTCTTATTTTTTTAGATCATTTTAATTATTTAAATTAGGTTTTTAGTCTTTCTGAAGCTTTAAGGGAGGGGTTCTTCATGGTTCTTACAGGTTTTTGTCTAGGTTCCTAGAACTTAGGTTCTAGCAGTTTCTCTAGAGAGTAAGAACCAAATGATGGAGACACCACTTTGACGCAACGTAGACTTGATTTTTCTTTAAAGAACCTTTAAGAATCTGAAAGAACCTTACACTAACGAGTCTGGGAAAGCAAAAAACAGTGTTAGAACCTATTAGAAACTATGTTATATCATCTTCAATTACAGCATAAACATGCACAGTACTAAGGTTCTACCTAGGGGTGCTGCCCCGTAGGAATCCTGTCCAACCCCTGCTGACCGCCTCCTGTCCGGTTTGACCAGCCTAGCTATGAAGCCCTCTTTCCTGCACTGTTTCCTTTACAGAAAAAGCAATTCTTTATAGTTGATTGACGGCGCTAAACGTTGCTTTTGAGCGTATCCATTAGTGTTGTGCCTGTGTATTTCTTTGCAGGTAACATTCACTAACTTCTACGTGCTACGGTGATCATAATTTTTCCTACTGTACACCTTAGCTAATCAACCAGTCTTTTGAGCATATTTGAGCAGATTCGCACAGGAGTAACGATTTTAAGTGCTTTAAAAGGCTCTAGATTGCTTTAAGCAACCTAGTTTTACTTTATAATGAAGCTAGAATATAGTAAATTTAAAAGTCACTTTGAATTCCACTAAGTCCTACTTTAACGTCCACTCTGTTTGCTACGCAAATTTCAGCCGAACGTGGTATAAGACTCTCAAAAGTCGAAAGGTTCAAATTTGACAAAAACATGTACACAAAAAAATTAAAGAGACGGCTGTGCATCTGACGGAAGCAAACTTACGAACGGCCCCGGAAAGCAAGAAAAATTACAATTGGTTCACGTAGTGTCAAGCTACAATATGTAGCTGATTGAAGCTACGCAGAAAATTGCACTCACATACAGTCAGGGCTAGACTCAGGTAGAGTCAGGGTGGGGGCGTTACTAGGCGTTACCTGGCGTTATCTAGATGTATGAAAGATTTAATGTGTTTTTCTTGAAAAAATATGGTGAATAAAGATTAAATTTAAGAAAATTTAAATGAATCTGTGATATAATTTATTTTATTATATGAACTATCCTTTATTTTTTATATAAAAAGCCGAAAAAATCTTTATAATGGATCTGAAATTTACAGGACTAAATCTCTAAACAAATTTATCAACAAATTTTATAATTTGTAATATCATTGAATTAAAAAACATTAGTGCAAAGACTTAGTTAGTTAGTTAGTTAGTTAGTTAGAGGATGCCTAACCCCAGTTGGAGTACTAAGCTCTCGGGCTAGCTCCCGGGTGGCACATACATGCATGATTGTTGTTTGTTAAGTCGCCGGTGGAGTTGATCAGTTAATCACTTTCTAAAATAGGGAGACAGGCATCAAAGAGACCAACCAGATGCGAGCGTAGAAGCGATCGAATGATATTATGGATAAAGAGTTCAGATGTACTTGCACCGGGGATTGGACAGTTACAATCATTTGAATTAATAGATTTTAGCTCAGCCAGGCAGTACAGGAATTCTCTTTCATCCAGCTACTTAGCATATGAAGAAAGTCTATGCATGAAGTCATCAACATACCGAATACAAGAATCATGTACACAGAGTTTATGGTCGCTACATTCAACAGACAGAGCACTGCTTTCACCTTGTGGGTTAAATGAGAGCAAACATAAAAAACCGAACAGAGAGCCGTCGGTTACTGTGAGAACAGATCGAGGGAGGGCGGAAAAGGAATAGAGACCAGAGGCGGATTTGTTGCAAAGAAGAAACACAAACATGCGATGAGAGGAGGAAAAAACTTGTTGAAGGGGGGTGAGCTTGGCAAGAGGAGGGAAATGTGAAGAAGCGATAGCCCCCGCCCGCCGCGTGCAGACCTCTTCCGCAACTGCATGTCTAGCTCTGCCCTTAAAGAAGAGAGAGCCGGTGCCTTGAACTCTTCGTCGCTGCTGCTGCTGCAGGTGGGTCCAGTGGACACCAGCCGTCTTAGTCTTGTTTCCAACGTCTTCCTGCTTGTTGCTTCTCCTCCTGTTCAAGCGGGGAAGGGCTGCCGGCCTTATCTAGGTATTAAAGTACTGCTGCCCTGATCGCTCTCCTTACTCTTTCCTTGCAGGTCATAGTCTTGGGAGCCCCGGGGTCAACCCCCAGGTCAGCCTGTCCGGACCCACTGCTTCTTAGGCTCTTGGTTTTGTCCTTGGAACCTTGTGCGTGCAGAATAAGCTGGACAGAAGTGCTTCTTTGACTGCACAAAGCGTGAACGCCTGTCCCTCCGTGTTTGCAGGTGTTGGTGGACGGAGACTTGGAAACACCTGCAGGTCAGTTAAGGAAGCGCGGCTTGCTCTCTCGCTTCGTATGATGATTTATTTAGCATCCAGCTTCTTTGTCCTGCTAAGAACTTGACAGAAACGCACAAGGGAGGTCAGTGAGAGAAGGTCGATGGAGAGTTTCCATTTTTTGACCGCCTCTTCTGAAGCTTTGCACAGCTCTCAGTCGTGCTAAACATTTTTCCACCCAGACCAATCGCTCAGCTTTCATGCATTTGAATGTCTTCCACTTGCTCCGTGTGTGTCAGTCTTTCAAAGTGGTCTATATTATCTCGATGCAAGTGTTACTTACTCGTTCATCCTTTCTCATTTGTGGCACTCCGTACTGGTCTCCCTCTGAACATCTGGATCTACCTACAGACCTGTCCTTCTTTTTTACAGTTTCTTATTGACATACACAGAACGATTTGCAAGCTTTTATGCCAATGGCATATGGTGTGAGTTCTTTGTGAATAGAATTATGTTGTCTCTGTGCTCTGTTCTTAGGAATCCTCTCCAACCCCTGCTGACCATCTCCTGTCTAGTCTGTCCAGCCTAGCTGTGAAGCCCTCCTTCCTGCATTGTTTCCCTTACAGAAGAAGCAATTCTTTGTACTTGATTAGCGGCGCTAAACGTTGCTCTTGAGTATATCCATTAGTGTTGTGCCTGTGTATTTCTTTGCAGGTAATATTTACTAACTTCCACGTGCCGCGGTGATCATAATTTTTCCCTAGCTAATCAACCAGTCTTTTGAGCATATTTCAGCAGATTCGTACAGAAGTAACGATTTTAAATGCTCTAAAAAACTTTAGATTGCTTTAAGCAACCTAGTTTTACTTTATAATGAAGCTAGAATATAGTAAATTTAAAAGTCACTTTGAATTCCACTAAGTCCTACTTTGGAGTTCACTTTGTTTCTCTCGCCCTCTTTTCGCTCTCACTCTCTCTCTCTTTCTCTCTGTCTTGCCCTCTTTTCGCTTTTGCCCTCTCTTTGCTCTCGCCTTCTCTTCGCTCTCGCTCTCACTTTTGCTCTCTCTCTCTCTCTTTCTCTCTCTCTCTCT
>JAHBMJ010003207.1:0-7500 GCA_018398765.1 Chromera velia | reverse complement strand
TGCTCGACAGAAAAGTGATGAGAATAGAGAGGTGAGGGAGAAGGAAAGGAAAATAGAAATGAGAGTGGGGGATGGGAATGTGAAGGAAAAAGATAGCGCTCGACAACCAAGTGATGAGAATAAAGAGGCGAGGGAGAAGGAAAGGCAAATAGAATCGAGAGTGGGGGATAGGAATGAGAGGGAAAAAGATAGCGCCAGACAGAAAAGTGATGAGAATAGAGTCCCAGAGGCGAGGGAGAAGGAAAGGCAAATAAAGTTAAGGGTGGGGGATGGGAAGGAGAAGGAAAAAGATAGTGTCAGACAGAAAAGTGATGAGAATAGAGAGGCGAGGGAGAAGGAAAGGCAAATAGAATCGAAGGTGGGGGATGGGAATGAGAAGGAAAAAGATAGCGCCAGACACAAAAATGATAAGAATAGAGAGGCGAGGGATGGAATAAATGAATTTCAAATCGAAGGGAGTGACATTTGCTCGGTGGTGTCCGCTGTATCAATGGAATTCGTGGAAGGTAGGATAGAAGAGCTGGTAGACGGAAGTAAGGAATTCTTATCCCCACCAATGGATGCAGTGCAAGCGGCTCAGGAAAAGTTGCTGTCATCCCTTTCATCATCCGCCTGCACCTTCTCTTCTTTTTCTTCTTCTTCTTCTTCTTATTATTATTATTATTATTCTTATTCTTCTTCTTCTTCTTCTTTTTCTTCTTCTTCTTCTTCTTCCTCTTCTTCTTCTTCTTCTTCTTCTTCTTCTTCTTCCTCTGCTTCTTCTTCTTCTTCTTCTTCTTCTTCTGCTCCCTCTACTTTCTATTCTACCCCCCTGTTTGCCTCCTCTTCTTTGTCTTCCTCCTCTGCTTCCGCCTCATCGTCATTTTTGCCTGACGAAAGAGGGAGAGGGAGGATTGGTAGCATGGGAGTACACTCAATAGAAAGAAAGAGAGCAAGTGGTTTGATCGCTGAAGATGGGTGGGAGCCTCAGAGCCTCAAAAGAGAGAAAGGAAATCCACCCTCAACTGATTTCTCTTCTTCGTCTTCTGCAGCCGTCTCTTCCAGAGTCTTTTCCTCCACTTTATCGCTGACGAGGGTGGGGGGGGACCAAAAGGGGAAGGGATATCATTCGTCCTATCCTATGCCTTCTTTTTCCTCTTCTCCCTCCTCCTCCTCCCCTCTTAATTCCGCATATTCTTCATTGCCCCTGTATCCCGGGACAGGAGCAACATTGGGGAACAGTACGGGGGGGGGGAGGCCAGTGGTGTCGGGAAAGGAAAGAAATGGTGGCCATGCTTCTTTATGTGAGAAGGAGGGCCCACGAGGAAGTATGAATGAACGGTCTTCTTTGCCTGGCGTCACCACCTCACCTCTAATTGCCCCTCACCCCTCTGCCCACCCACCCCTTTCAGCAGGAAAAGGGGGGAAGGCTAGAGCAGGGGGATCATGCCCACCGGCTTCTTCTACATCTTTTCCTTCCTCTTCCTTGTCTTCTTTGTCCTACTTGGCAGCAGCAGAAATGAAGACTGGTGGGTTGAAGCCCCCCATTCTGATTTCCTCTCCAATTCCATCACCTCCCATGAAGTCCTTGTCCTTTTTGTCAGACACTCTTGGGGTGAAGAGAGGGGATGACAGGTGGCCATGCAGGGGGGAAAGTGAAAGAGAAAGGAAACAGGGACAGAAGAGGTGGGAAGAAGAAGAACCAGTAGTGACTATAGAAGAGGAAACGATCGAATTGATGTGCTCGGAATTATTGGATGACATACCTAAGCATGAAGACAAAGGGGACAAGAGGACGAGCCTCAGAATGGGATGTATGAATGTATGCGCGATTGAGGCAAGGATGGGGAATGAAGAATTTGGGAGATGCATGAATGCATTCCATATGTTGATATGTATGGAAACGAGATCGGCATTACCCGATGTATCCTTACCAGTATGGGCATTGGGGGAAAACCATTGGGGAGTGAATGTTACTCACAATATGGGGGGAAGGGGGTATCCAACAACCAACTCGGGAGGGATTGCAGTATTTATCAGCAAGACCCTGTGTAAGGACCCACCGGAAGTTAAAGAATTGGCCCCCTCTTGCATGGTGGTTAGAGTCCCCGTCAAAGAGCTAGGAGAAGGGAAGGCACTCCAGATTGTGGGCATATACATGCAACCAATGCTTGCAGGGAACTCCACCCAAGCTCAGACAAGAAGAAGAGTAGAAGAGAGGATCTGGGAAGCAATAAGAGAAGAATTTGAGAAAACGAGACCAAATGAATACAAGGTGCTGATGGGGGATTTCAATGCATACACAAGGGAGCAATGCCCACGAGTATATTACCCAAAGAGGCAGGGGAGAGAGAGTTTCACGGAATGTGATAGAGAAAGAGAGCCAGTCAGACTTGAGAGGGAAAGCAGGGATAAGAGACCAATAGATCGAAGGGGGAAAAGGCTGATTAACTGCTGGGAAGAGTCAGACCTTTTCCCTTTGAATGGAACATGGATTGGAGAAGATGAAGGGGAAGTAAATGAACAAGGAAATGATATACCGCGGGAATAGAAACGAAGCAAGACCTCTCGAGAATTCACGTTCTTTAGACAGGGTGGAGTTTCTTCAATCGATTTGATTGCAATTAATACACAGCTAATTCCTATGTTGCATTCGTTTGAGATGAAAAGAAACAGAGAGATAGCATCAGACCACTGCTTGCTCATGTGTGAACTTGAAAGGAAGGAAAAGATAAACCAGGAAAACAAAGAGGAGGATCAAAATGTGAGGGAACAAGAAAAAACACCGGAAAAGAGATGTGGAGTAGAAAGACCCGAATGGAGATTCCCGATTCCTGAAGGATGGCAGTTTGCAGGGTGTGAGCAAGGAAGATGGAAGTCAAAAGAAAAAGAAGGATCACCCCCAAATTTTGAGGAAGATATACAATTTGTGAAGGCAATAGAGAGATTGCAGGAATTAATAGAAAGAGGGCTGATTTAGAAGAGCGAGGAAAAGGAAGAAGAAGAAAGCACAGACAAAGGAAATAGAGAAAATGAAGAAAGAAAAGGGGAAACAATAAAAGGATCAAGTATAATTGAAGAGACGGGAGCACCTGAAAGAGAGAAATGCTTTGAGGAATGGATGAGGGCGTTAGTGGACAATCAAACAGGGAATGCAGGTGGCACTACAGAGAGAGAGCTGCCGCCGCCCCCACTAAGCACCAAAAGGCCAGGAAGGGAGGGGACGGAAGCAGGGGGGGGAGAAAGAGGAGGAGAAAGAGGAAAGAATAACAGGGAGAAAGGATCATGGATAGGGGGGAGAAGGATGTCAATATACAAACGCTTCCCGGGGAAATTGATAGCAATGAAAAAAGAGGTAGACTTCTGGAAAAGGAAAGTGTAGTGGCAAAAAAGAGTGATAATGAGTGGGCCTCCGCATGTGGAAGCCCTGGCAAAAGCAGTTATAGAGACATGAAAGATTTATAAGGAAAGCAAAGCACAGTATGCAACGGCGGTAAGGACGTACATGGAAGGAAAGAAGGAGGAACTACAGAGACAATTAGAGGAACAGCTGGAAGAGAACCCGCAAAAGATATGGAATTTGATAAAGAGAATCAGGGGGGAAAGAAATGAGAAAGCAGTGGATGGAATATCATCGGCCCCACCCAGAAAGCCGTCTTATTCAGACTTCACAGAACATTTTGCTGAAGTGTTTGGGAATCCAATAGAGAAATGGGAAATAAGGGAGGAAAAACGGAGGAGAGCAGAAAGACTAGAAAGGAAACTGGGAAGGGGGGAGGTGTCGGGGCTCAAGAAGGAAGAACTCTTCAGCGAAGAGGAAGTAAAGGAAGCGATCAGGAAAGGAAAGAGGAAAAAAGCAGCAGGAATAGATGGATTATCAATCGAGTTGTTGAGATGGTGGGCAGAGAATGACCTCTTCCTTTCTTCAATCACTCTCCTTTTCAATGTATGCATAGTATATGGTTGGGTGCCTGACGCATGGAACAGGTGCATCATCGCACCAATACTAAAGGAAGGAAAAGAAGCGAACCTTACAGAGTCATACAGACCGATCCACCTACTCTCTCACATATACAAAATATACAGTGTACTAGTAGAGGCAAGAGTAAGGAAGCAAGTGAAGGTTTCATCGATGTAGGTTGGATTTTAGAAAGGAAAAGGACCCGGAGATGCATTGTTTTTGTTCCAACATTTGTTGAGAAAGAACAAAAGACTAAGAGTGTATAGTGTATTTGTTGATTTGAAACAGGCTTTCGATTCAGTAGATAGAGAGATTCTGTAGGAGAGAATGTTGGAAGAAGATGTGAGCCCTGAGTGGGTCAGAATTGTAAGAGGAATGTATAAGGAAGTGTGGGCGACCACAAGGATAGACAAGACAGAGAAAGGGATGGGGGGAAGGGAAGGGGGACAATTCTGGTTCCAAGAGGAAAGGGGGGTAAAACAGAGAGATCCACTGTCTCCACTCCTCTTTATTATTTTTGTAAATGAGCTACCCAGAGTACTAAAAGAAGGGGAAGGGGGGGGAGGAAGAGGGGAGCAATTGCAGAGACCTGCAGAGGCTTTGAGGATTGGACAAAAAGAAAAAATGGTGGAGGTACCATGCTTAATGTATACGGACGATCTGGTAATCATGCATAAAGAGAAGAGCATGGTGCAGTGGCAACTAGATGAGTTAGACAAGTACTGTAAGAAAAGGTCACTTACGGTGAATATGAAAAAGACGGTGCATGTGTTCTTAGGAACAGCATGGAAGAAAGAAAAAGAGGGAGGAAGACTATTTTTTGGAGGGAGAGCGGTGAAAAAAGACACGGAATTTTGCTACTTAGGAGAAACAGTAAGGAAAGACGGGAGCTGGAGGTATGGACTCGAGGAAAGAATGAAGAAAGCAAGGAAAAAGATTTATGGACTGAAAGTAGAACTCACAATACTTGGTCGACACCCACCGGGAGTGATCGTGAAAATGTGTAGAGCAGTAGTAAGTGAAACTTTATTGCAAGGGTGGGTCACAAGGGGAGGGAGCGAGACCGGGTGGGGAGAAATGGATGATCTCTGGTTGAATTTCTGCAGACAAGTGATGTATATACCACATTTTTCCTCCTGCATACACATACTTCTTGAGTTTGGCATTCGACCCGCAAGATTTGAAGCGGCGACTCGCACGCTGCAATACATATGGAAGGTAGTGCAGAGAGGGGGACATGACCTGACAAGGAAAGTTATGGAAGAGCTGGTAGAAATCAGGGGAAAAAAGGAGAAAGAAGAATATGTACAGTATTTAGAAAAGTGTTGTGATGTACTGGGAATAGAACAAGAGGGGGTATTTAAATTACCTAAATTAACAGGAAGAAATGGGGAAGGAAATGATACAATAGAAACACCAGAGTGGGGAGGAAGCCTCATTTCGTCAGTAGAAGGGGGAATGCAGAGAAGCTTATGCGAAGAGGCAACAAGAAATCAACCATAGGAAAAGAAAGAAGAGAGAACGACTACATGAAGTGTACAAGACAGATAGATCAGGACTGAGACTGACGAGATTAGTTTGGAGACATGAAAAGTAGCAAAAATTTGATAAGCCAACACCGCAGCCCTACTTGAGAGACCGAACGCTTTCATTCAAGCAAAAGAAAGCAATCTTACTCTTCAGGTTAGGGAACTGCCAGACAGTGCGCTGTAAAGCGAAGTTTGAAGGAAAAGAATTGACCGATGAAGAAAGTAGATGTCCTTTTTGTAGAGAAGAAATAAAGAAGAGGAGATCAACAAAAACAGTGCCCATAGGAGATGAATTGCATGCACTGATTGAATGTGAAGAGATGAAGGCAGAAAGAGAAAGGGTATGGCAGGAATTGAAAAAAGATGAGAAGGTAAGAGGATTTGCAACACAAACGAAAGATCTGGCTGAAATGGAATATGTCAGAATTCTTGTCCCACTACTGAAGAGACAAATCAAAGTGGTGGCAAGCGCATTGGAGAGAATAGAAGAAAAACTGGCACAGAAGTGTGGATGGGGCAATTGGGGCAAGACATATGGGAAACAAGACTCTCAAGATGACAAAGGAAAAAAGAGAGGTCGAAAAAAAAGAGAGCATGAAGAAATAGAAGATGAATCTGAAATGGAAGGGAAAGAAGGAGAGAGTGATTCAGAACAAAAAAAGAACGAGAGAGCAACAAAAAAGAAAAACGATGGCCCGTCAGCGTCAGCCATGAAATTGGGGGACATGAAGGGAGTCTTGATGCTTACAATAAGAGGAAAAGGAAAAGCAGGGACGGCTCAAAGGATGGGTTCAAATGGAGGAGCACAAAGACAGAGAGAAAAAGATAGTAGTTTACACAGATAAATCAGCAGAAAGGAATGGAAAGGAGGGAGCAAAGGCAGGCTACGGGGTGTATTGGGAGAAAAAGCACCCGTTAAACATAAGTAAGCAATTGAGAGGAGAACAGTCAAACAATAGAGCAGAGTTGATGGCAATTATTGAGGCAGTGGACCAGGCAGAAGAACACTATGAAACAGCGGAGTTAACAATAAAAACAGATTCAGAATACACAAAAAAAACGATAACGGAGTATATCCCGAGGTGGATTCGAGAAGGATGGAAAAGACCGGGGGGGGGGCATATAAAGAATCAAGATCTGATCCGAAAGTTGTACAATAAAATGGAAAAATGGCAAAGGAGAGCACCGGGGAAGATTCACTTAGAATGGGTAAAAGCGCACAATAAAGAAGAAGGGAATAAGAAAGCCGAGCAGCTGACAAAGGCAGGGGGACAACAGCCATTGCCAAACAAATAGAGGAAGAATAGAAAGCCCATCGCGGAGTCCTTTTTGGCTCTCCTCCCTCTCTTCGGTGAACCTTCCCCTTATTCACTCTTTCTTTCTTTCATTGCTTCTGTCCCTCCTTTTCTCGTTTCCTTCACTCTCAAAGCTGATTGAATGCAGGGCTGCAGGGTCGCTGGTTTACTTTCTTTTCTTCTTGTTTTCCCTATTTCTTTCGTTCCTTCTTGCTTTCTCTTTTTTCTCCCGTTTTTCATGATTCCTAATTTCTTTCCTTCGGGAGATGAGCTCACAGTGGGAGAGTGCAGGGAAAAAAACGGGGGAAAGTAAGACCCCGTAAGGGGATGCTTATGGCTGACAGACCTTTACTTTTTCTCTCCTGCTCTCTCGCTCTCTCTCTCTCTCTCTCTCTCTCTCTCCGGCAAAAATAGGGGGACAACAGCCATTGCCAAACAAATAAATGGAGAATAGAAAGCCCATCGCGGACTCCTTCTCGGCTTTCCTCCCTCTCTTCAGTAAACCTTCCCCTTATTCACTCTTTCTTTCTTTCATTGTTTCTGTCCCTCCTTTTTTCATTTCCTTCGCTCTCAAAGCTGATTGAATGCAGGGTTGCAAGGTCGCTGGTTTACTTTCTTTTCTTCTTGTTTTCCCTATTTCTTTTGTTCCTTCTTGCTTTCTCTCTTTTCTTCCGTCCTTCGTTCTTACTTTCTTTCCTTTGGGAGATGAGCTCAGGGTGGCCTGGGTGGGAGAGTG
>JAHBMJ010003206.1:0-12406 GCA_018398765.1 Chromera velia | reverse complement strand
GTTCGGATCCGCGCATGCGGAAAAGTGCAATTTTTCCGCGGATCCGAACATGTTCGTTTCCGCCATGGGACCTGGGCATGCAGGCTTTTAATTAAGCGTACGTCGATCGTCGCCGCATGCAGATGCATGAACTTTCCGGGGCCCATGCATGCAGACCGAGTTGTCGTCACTAAACTGCATGCATGTACAAAGCGGACCGAGTTAAGACACGAGATCTGCCAGTAATGGAAACGTTTTCGACAGTGTGCATGGCGACTTCGTACAGCCACTTCAGTTGGTCTTCTCGTGGATAGACGGCCGCCCTTTCAAGGGTGGGCGCCTCCCGAGGTATTGCAGAGGGGAGAAGCCCGGACTGTGAGGAACCTGCATGTCTGTATGTTTTCCGAGAACGGCGTCTCCGTATTCAACTGTTTGGCACAGAATGACCGGTCAGTCAGCCGCAAATTGTTTACGTCGTCCATGCGAAAGGTCATGGCAGTCCTTTTACTGTATACGTGTGTCTCTTTCTTGATGCACTGGCTGCAGATCACGGCAGGATTCTCAAGGAGATGCACACGCGGCCCAAACCGCTGCTGAAGGATTGGATGCCGCATGGCCTTGCCTACTTAGAGATTGCCCCCCTCACGACTTCTCTCCAGGCAGCTGCGGGGTCTCAGAGTCTTCGAGAGAACGTTGTTGAGGTTTTCGCGTTGGTGGAGCAGGAAGGGATGTGGACGGGGTGGCGGGGGGGCAACGTGTCGTACGTCGACATGCAGTTCCAGCAGCGCCCGCTCGAAGAGCCCAGAACTGGAACACCAACGAGGCAGGCCAGTGACGGGGAAGCGCACAGACGAAAGGCAAAGAAAGTCCTGGACGAGGGAGAGGAGTGCATTGAGAAGAGAGAGATCGTTGTACTCCGCCATCCTGACGGGAATGGGAATTTTCAGGTTACCCCCGTCGATACGAAGACCAAAGCAGAAGCTGAGGTAGAGAAGGCGAACGCAGACTCTGTGGAGGGGGTGGCCGCCGCAGACTTTGTGAGGATGACGGTCATGCGAAAAGGAAAGAAGAGTCAAAGTGCGGTCTTCTCTCCGGAGTCAAAGTGTCTCCTCATCCTGAAGCATTCCTCAGGGAACTTCAGGTCCACTACTCCGAGGGGCTCCTCAAGAAGTGCCAGCGAAGTAGGCCCCTTTCATCATTGCCTTTTCTCCTCTTTTACTTTTCCTCAGTTGTTCGTGCCGCGGTTCATGTATGGTTCTCTTAGCAGCCTGGTGACATGTCCTAGTTCTCCGTCCGTCGCTGCGTCCTTAATTCTCCGTCCCTTCATGAACTCCCCATTTTGTGAGGTGCACCTGCTCTTTATCGCACGCAGAAAATCTCCTCTTTGCCGTGCTATGTCCCGCGTTCATTACCCACTTGCATCATGGACCCTTCTTTATCTGTCGGCGACTTCTGACTCTCTCTTTGTATCTGCGTAGGAGCGACCCTTCCTGCAACCAAATATCCTCCCCCACTTTCCTCTTCTCTTCTCCCCATGCAGGTGGAAGGTGTGGGAATGCACCCTCATGTAGAAGAGGACGAGGAGTGGCCCCCTCTCCCTGATGGGGAGGATCCCTCGATGTCTGACGGTCCCCCAAGCGGCCTCGAGGGAGAGGATCATTCTATGGCTGACGTTCCGGCAGTCGGCCTCCTTCCTCCTCCTCCCCCCCCTCCCCGCCCCCCGCCTCCGCCTTTCTCGCCGCAACAGCAGAGAAGAGAATGAACATTCGAAGCAAAGTTTTCCTTCAGGAAGTACAAAAAAAATGGCAAGAGAGTGCAGTTAGAAAGGAGCAACGAAGAAGATGGGAGAAGGAAAACAATCTAGTTCTTCCTTGTTCCCAACACGCATTTAATGCATGCGACGCAAAGCGTCTTCATTTCGATGAAATGAACGCCGGTTGATTTCTTCTCCAAGTGGAGCAGAGACAACCGCGACTGTATTTATTTTTTCTCTGTGAGAAAGAATAAATGCGGGATAGCAAAGCGGTGGGACATGACGCAGTCGTCCAACAACGCCTCACGATCACAGAGTGTAGTGCTGGTCGTTGTTGTTCCTCGTCTGTTCCATTCCTTTCTATCGCTTCTTCGTGTCCCTCGGGGCATGAAGAAGGTCACACGTGACTCTTCGTCGGAGCTCATCTGACTGGACTCAACATTTTGCATGATCACGTGATTTTTTTTTGCCGTGAGGGTCACAGCAAGCTGGGGCCTTTTTTTGTTTTCCATCATTGCACTTGCGTCTTTGTGTCCGTAGTGCATAAAAGGATGCGGTCTTCGCTACCGTTCCTGTTGAAACGTTGTTGTCTTTCCCCAGAGCTTATCTGTAACTTGATTGAAGTCGATCTCTCTTTTCATGTGTGATTGATTGACCCAAAGTACCTGCGTGTGACTGCTTTCATGTGCGCTCGCGATGTTTTCATTCTGGTGGGCGAAAGGTCGGCTTCTTCTTACCGCCCCTTTGTGCTCCTTTCTGCTTGCGTATCTGTCTGCTTGCCTGTCTCCCTTCCTCGTCGCCTCCCTCCCTGACCCCCCTCCGTCTTGCCCGCATGACTCTGGGCTTCTTTATGTTTTTGTTGGTTTGTTTTCCGCCTGAATGACGTAACGAAAAAAGAGACTGACCTGCCGATGATAAGAAAAAACAAGAACCTCAGAAGAAAAAGAGAGGAGGAAGGAGACCCCGTTTGAAGAAAGTTCTTAAAGCAGGCCCCTCAAAAGGATGGATGTCCCCCCGCAGAGGGGGTCTCTTTTACGAGGGAGAACGGCAGAAAATGAGCCTGCTCAGACGCAGGAAGTGCATGTCACAGGACAGTCCTTCGCTCGTCGATGCTGCAGCCGCATGTTATGACTTGAAGGTGCCAGCTCTGAGCCCCTTTCACTCTGCGACAAAGGGAAAAAACCACAGGGTGCATGCGTGTCAAAGGAGGAGACAGACATGGGGGCGAGAGAGCAGGCAGACAGACAAAGAGACCGACACACCCAGAGAGAGAGAGAGAGAGAGAGAGAGAGAGAAGGAAAGAAAAAAAGAGAAAGAGAAACTGACTCCATCGCGGTACAAGTCTTCAAGTGGCCTTCTATGAAAGTAAGGCAATTCGCCCGCCCGCCCGCCCGCCCGCAGTCTGTTTTTGTCTGTATTGGCGTCCAACACACCAACACTCAATCATTCCGTTCCCGCAAGTCACTGTCTCCTTATGCAGGCTTTGGGCGGGCACTCAGAGCGTTCACGAAAGGCGAGACGGTTTCACGACCTTCTTTCGGATTCTCTCTCTCTCTCTGCATGTCAATGATCTCATACGCCTTTTCATGTTTTCCGCTTTGTGAAGTGGACATTTTGCAACGGAGAAGGTTGGGATGAGGGATGCAAAAATAGATCCTAGAAGCTTCCGCACAAGGGGAAGCTGCTCGGGCACTGCTCCCATACTACTCTCTGCACTTTGACGGATGGGAGTTAGCCAAAGTTGTGTGCGTGCAAAGCTGCTGCCGAATGCAAAGGCATGATAACTTTGTTTCGTTCATTCAAACCGCATGCCTGTTTGTTTTCTTTTGATGCTATTAATGTTCCATTATATATATTAATACTACTAATGTTCCACTATATTGAATTGAATTGAATTGAGGCGGTTACAGGCGGTGAGCCACCACTTAGAATTTGTGAATACCCCCCTGTCACTAGTGTCTGCACTTGACTTCAAAAGTCAAGATGACACCAAAATTCGGCCTTTAAAAGTCAAACATATGCAAATTTTTGGCCAGCTTAGAAATGTTACTAAATTTTGCTAAAGTTTGGCTTTAAAATATTAAAAAAGGTTTAACTTCGGAAACTATAGAACAACCCACGGTCGTAACGGTTGTCAGATCATACGTTTGGAGCTCGCGTTGTGCTTTTTCCTCTGTCATGCAGCCTGTCTAGCAGCCTGTCCAACCGCTCCTCCTCTGGCAGCAAAGAAACAAGAAGACCTAGGAGAAGACCAATGACATGTATGAAGGGAGCTAGGCAGAACGTTTAGAGAAAGAAAAAGAGGGCGCGCCGCTAATTTTCGGCCCTCCTCAGTCAAAACATATGCAAATTTTTGGCCTTTCTAGGTTAAACATACGCAAATTTTTGGTCTTGTCAAGTCATGTAAGCAAACACTAGTGACAGGGGGATATTTGTGAATCAACCCCAGAATCAACCTGTCATTAAACCTGGTATAAGTTCCAGTAAAAGTTCTTATATATTAAAGGAATTAAATTTATGTTTGCAAACTTTTTGAAAAACATGGGGGTTGTTAATCACCGACAACTGTAAGTACCGAAAAATGGAACCGACTCCTGATTTCATTTTTTTTCGGTGTTTTTGCTGCTTTTTCGGTACTTTCGTTACCAGCAAAAATTTTATAAGATAAGGCCCTAGACTGTTATACTTCTAGGTGAACACGATGTGGAAAAGTAACTGTTCTAACCTCAAAACTAGGCCTGGATTATATATATATATATATATATTATATTAGTCTCACTGAAGGATAGGAAAAACTGATAGGACTACCGTAGGTACCGTACTTTAGTCAGTTTAGTCAACCCTAGGGAAGCGAAGTCACTGTACCTGCATCTCATCTGATTCTTGTTTGATCTTGTGTATATTCCTTCTTCGCTGCTGACTATCCACTGTGCTCAGTAGCTGAGCCCTTCCTCAGAAGTCGGTATCCAGGGAAGTGTTCCATAGGGTTCCTACCCTGTAGTCTAAGACTGCACTCCTTTCTATTTCTCAGTCTGACATGGATGCGTTCTTTTGCTTCTCTTTTTTGGTCTCCCTTTCTGGTTTTGTCTTCCCTTTCGGTCGTTTCCTCTGCCACTGCAAGTCTGTTTCGATATAGGTGGTTTTGAACCCTGGTTGCTTGAAGGTAGAGCTACCCTCTGTTTCTATTTCCATTTCCACCCTAGCTAGGCCTTAATCCATGCAAGTGCCCCAGTGGGGCCTAGGTTGAGGGATCGAATCTATGCAGGAAATACCAGGTTGGCCAGAGTCTATATGGCTCACCGGCTTTAACCTCAATGTTACCTCATACATCATCATCATCATCATCATATATTTTCTGAACTAGAATATAATATATAAATATATAAAGACATATATTACCTGATCTGTGTCTACTACCTAGCATACTACTCATCATAAATTGGTGTGATGACTTAGGTTGACAAGCCAGTTTATATATGTAAATATATATCTATATTTTTGAAATCAAAATATAATATATTTATATATATATATATATATATAGAATCCACGCCTAGCGTCAAAACTCTAAAAAACCAGCCATGGCGGGCCCGGTGGCGAGTGGAAGAAAGCGAACTTCAAGCCTAGAGCGGAGTAAGCCTGCGCGGCTCCATAAATAAAATTGAATTTCAAGTTTTGTTACGTTTATTTCTAGCAGAAAAACCTAGAATCCAGTTATTTTAACGTTATAAAGCCTAGTTTAAGCTAGTTTAAACAGAATTTTCAAACTACCGAAAGTATCAGTACCAAAAAGCAGAACCACCCCCCCCTAAAGTACCGAAGTACCGAAAGGCACGGTACTTACTAACCCTAAAAAATATAAAAAAAAAATTTTATTTATTTCCATATTTACTTATGTAATGTTTTAAATATTTACTTATAACAAATTTAGTTTGGCGAAGTGAAAAGTAGAGTTTCACCTCTCTCAAGATTCCTCCAGTGGAATCCTATGGGCCCTCCCGTATTGATCGTCTAGCCTGTCTAGAGGACTCCTCAAACTGCTATACTCCCGAATTGCCGGCCCTCTCCTATTAGAGGACCACAGCAAATACGTTGACCTAACGTACTCGTCTAGACCAATACAGAAGGACAGAAATAAATATCTGATCAGTCTCTTCATCAGACAGAAAATCTATGAACCCCCACAGTCCACAGTACGCTCCTGCTGGTGGCCTCGTGCAATACTCAGAGCACAAAAGAACCACAGAGACACATAGAGCACAATACAGATCCTACTCATGAAGCTCTGTCAATCCCTAGGTCAAGTCTCTCATCCAGACAGACGGTAACTGCCGTGCACGTCTGTCTGACCGTCTAGAAATTAATTTGACCGGAATTAATTCTGAAGCCTCCGATGGCATAACCGCACCATCGGCCTAATTAAATCCTATATGAAAGCCCGGAGCACACACCACCATGGTGAGTGCCTCGGGTGTATTTCTTATGCCAAAGTACATGCAGGCTATACCATAGAACTCACAACATGCACACCTCTATCGCAGGTGCCCCGCTACCCCATGTGGACGGGCTGCCGCGTGAGCGTCACTCCTTTCTCTGGCTTGGGGCGAAGGGACGAATGGAAAGGCCGGGACCGGAATTCACCCTCTACGAATCTGACCAGGTTCGGGACCGTCGTTTTCTTTCATACACCCCCTCCCGAGCCCCCGAGGAAAGACTATGGAGCACGCAGCACAACACAACCTCCTCTGACGAGGGGGAATCGGGAAGCATGAGAAAAGACCTTTCTTTAATCACCCGGCTCCCCAATTTTCCTTTTCCTCTTTTCTTGACGCTCGACCATTACCTGCCAGTCACCGTAACTGGCACCCTAATGGGAGCGTCCTCCTTTTGACTAAAGGACCACTATATGCAGGCAGGGTAATCCGCATATACAAACAGGCAATTTCTGCTGAAGGCTCCTGTGCAAGCATAGATACGAGTCCCTGCAGCGAGAAGCACCGCTCCCCATCCGAGCAAGTCACAAAAAGACGGCATCCCCCGAACTGTCCGAACGCTGCCCCGCCACTACGGCCAGCAGCCCAGAACGTGCGCTCATTAATTGGACGCAGCCATGCCGGGACGTGCCCCAAACACACCTAGCTCGAAACGCCCACACGTTTAGAAGATATGCAGGGAAGGGATTACCATAGGTCCTCCCCTTTCCCCACACCCGAAACGGAAACTGCTTTTCCTTCCAACCAACACAGCACAATCACGAAAGAATTACTCATGTATTATTTACCTCTTCTCTCCTCATTCCTTTTTCTTGTGCTCTCACGTGTCTTCCTCTACAGACATAATTTATTATCCTATAATAAGGGAGAGCACACTGGGCTTACGCGTGTGTAGGGCAAACAGGGAAATGGATACCAGCCGACCGGGCTGGAAGAACGGGATAAAATGAAACCACACTGGGAAAAACGAAAAGAACAGCACAGAAGAACACAGGCCCTGAGCCTATGCCTGCTTATACTAACGAATGCATAGGACACACAGCCTATCTGCCTCGAGATGGAGCCCCGCCCCACACGCAGAAAACCGAAGATATCTAGCATAATGCAGGAGCCCGCGCTACCTGCCATGCTTCCTTCTCCGGACGGACCCTGCTCTGAACGTACGAAAGAAGTAAAAGACAGAAAGGCAAACAAAACACAAGCATTCCTCATGCAAGCCAAAATGCAGTTCATTGGAAACCAAGAGCCTTTGATAGCCTTGGCATGCCCTGCGCCTTAGCAAAGAGACCCAATCTTACAGAACAGGCCTGTCAAAAGCAAAGTCCTTACCACCTTCTCCCCCAAGTTTTCCATCGTAGCTGCTTGCGATGGACGTTCTAGGAGAGGTTCGGGTTCGGGCCCAGAGGCTGCAGCAGCAGCACTGCATGTTGCGATGCTGAGGAGCAGTAGTGATAGACGGATCAGCTGTATGCGCAACAAACCTTTGAGTCGCCGGTAGTGCAACCTGTTCAAAAGGAGTGGCGAGAGTTGTTTCTATTTCATGAATATCGAAGCGAATTTGGTCTAGAATCGCACGAATGATCAACGTATTCTGCCTTCCCCCTGATCCTCCTACCAATCGATTCACCAAGTCGGTAGACCGAGCGATGTTTCCCACGAACAGGAGAAGACGCTAGGGTATGATACTCTGCAGACACTTTACGATACATAGAGAGTTCTACTAGCAAGAACTGCATTTGATGCATTTATTTCCACTGGTTCATATCTTTTTTTGAAGAGAAAACATCTTGATATACAAGAAAAACATGTTTTCAGGGTGGTTCAAAAGAAAGGGGGGGGGTTCTGCACGGTTACAGTTCGGGTGCCAATGTTGGTTCCAGCTTTCCATACGATGGTGGTTCTTGAACCGATGAACTCATAATGAGAACTTCTGAAACTCATCTGAACCATCAAGAACCAAAGCAATTCTTGGTTCCATAAAGTCTTTCATGCAAAAGAACTTAAAATAAAGTGAAATAAATATAATGGAAGGTCTTATCATTTGGTTCAGGGGGGGGGTGTTTTGGTTCTTGAACCGCCAGAACCGGCAAATCAGAACTTTTGTTGGCACCAACATGTTTTTGAGTGTTTTCAGGTCAAAATCGTTCAAAAACTGGTAGACTTTTCATCTTTATTTGGTTCTTTTAGTCCAATAACCACAAAAAACATGTTTTGACATGTTGATGTGTTGTATGCGGGATGAAAGGGGGGTATTGCTGAGTGAAACTGACTGACGAGGCTCAAGAGTGTCATACCCTAGAGAAGACGTTCATCTTCACGGGAACAGGTAGGACGAAAAGTTCCGCTTCCATCCTCTTTCGTGGCTGAAACGATCGATATGAAACACAGAAGAAAAAAGGCCCGCCACATGGGAACAGGCATCTGTGTTAGAAGACAGATAGACCGATCATAGAGACCAACGCACAATGTGATAGAAGAGAAAGAGACCGATAGAAACGAACGAACAAATCCGATTCTTTCCAAACACACCAAATAGTTCCGAACGACCAAATAAGTGCCCACTTTTCGGTCTGCACGATAGATTTCAACGCCCTGAACTTCTACCACTTTGACAAACCCGACTTTGTTTGTCGGACAGTCATCTGTTCCTTCTCTTCGAAACAGATTCGACAGAATTAATAATTATTAATCGACAAACAAAACCTTTTGAACAGAACCATGCGCATGATGCTTTTGCATGCATGCAAAAAAAAAAATCATGCATGTATGAGACTGACACACAGTCTCTATCGCGTTCTCGCGCGGCCTGCCATTTTTCGGCGCCCTGCCCATTTTTTTTTCTCTGCCCGACCTATACCCTACTACTATCCCACCAGAGATGTCCTCAGACAAGCATCGTATGCAACCGCCGTCATGAAAGTACTTCTGTTTATTCTGTGTGTGGTGTCCCTCGAGGGCTTCCGCCACTTGCCCCGTCTCTCTCAACCGAAAGTGGTTTTTCGCAGTGCCACCAGGCCTGGCTCCTCCACGCTGTCTTCAGCTTTCCTGCGTGCTGAAAGTAAGGAAAGTCCTTCTGACAGTCACCTCAGAAGATGGAATGGTGATGAAGAACTTCCTTGCCTCAACCATTTGAAGTACAGGAATGACACGAATCAGTATGTGAACGAAAAACCATCTCGCAGCATACTCATGGTCTACGGGCCAAAGTCGGTCGGCAAGACGCGGACCTTGGAAGAACTGAGAGATCAGTGGAGAAACGACAGTCGACTGGTCATCGACCTGAATCTGAAAGACGAGGCGTACCAGGTGGCAGACGTTGGCCGCTTGTTGTGGAAGTTCCTGCGACAAGAGGGAGATCGGCTGGGTTTGAATTTCCTACAAATAGCAAAGGAGGAGGCAGCGAAGCGTTTGGAAGAAGGGAGTACACCCTTACGTGTCTCCAACATTCGCCCGTCGCAACTGGTTCAGACAGTGAAAAAAGTGGTGTCAGCATTCCGCGAGGGAGATGGGTGGAAGGCGGGGCTTGACGCTCTCCAGAACTACATCCGCCAGGCGGAATTGCCCCGACAGACCGAATATCAGATTTTTCTGGGAGTTTTGGAAAGGCTGCATAAGAAAACGCCTTGCCGCCCCATTTTGATTATTCGGGAAGTGCAGAATTTAGCGAGTGAAGAGGGTGAAGAGCTTGCTCCGGAGCTTTTCAAAGCTCTGCTGGCGAGCTTCAAATCGCGAAAGGAGGGAAACTCCAACGTTCCTGTCATCTTCGAGACTTCCGAATTCCTGTGGGCCAAGTTGTTGGAATACATGGTGGCTTCCGAGCAATCATTCGAAGCGTACGAAGTGAAAGAGTGGCTGAAAGATGAGGGTCGGAAGGTTCTGGTCCCCAACATCTTTACGGAGGAGGAGTTTGAGAAGGTGTGAAATCTCGTGGGGGGGCATGCAGGGGAGCTATTTGAGCTCCACAGGCTGCTCAGAAGAGGGGCGACCCTGGAAGAGGCAATTCAGGGGAGGCTGGCTGCCAAGAGGGCATATTTGAATGCGCAGCTTGTCGCTCAGAAAGGCCCCGATTTTGATGAGATGAAAGAGAAGAACGGGACCCTGACGGTGGCGGCTCTGAAGAGCGCTGTCAAGAAGAGGCGAGTGAGTCTGCTCCACCTCCTGAGAAAGCACAAATGGTCTCTCCCTCTGGGCGTTGCCGAGAACAAGGAGCTTCAGGAATCTGCCGACTACCTGTGCAAGGCCAACGTGCTCTGGCAGCGGCAGGATCCGAACGTTGTCGTTCCTGTCCACAGCACCATGAGAAACGCGATCATTCGACATCTTGACGAGAATCCCGAGGTCGAAAGTCCTCGAGATGACTGAGGGGTTGGACGGTACGTGAATCAGGTGAGTGGAGTGTGAGAGTGATGTCCACCGTCACTGACGTATGATTTTTATCTACCCGTCTGGCAGGTGTACGAACCTTTTTGTTGCGTGTTGTCTCGTCTGGTGTGGTGCGTGTTCGCCTCGAGGGGACGATGGTCGTTGCTCTGCTGGCGGCAGTCGCTCGATTTGTTCGATCTGCTGTCTGAGAGGCATTGTATTGCATTCTTCCGTGTTGTCTGCTTGAGATTTCTCGGTGCTGGATGCAAGTGCATCTCGCAGGATCAGTGACTGTTCTTCGCTTTCATCAGGCTCATCATCATCCATGGTGTCAATGATCTTGTCCGCAAGGATTTCATTTTCTCCGTTTGAGTTGTATGATGAATGGAACTCAGCAAGAAGATCGGGCGGAAGATTCGTTTCTGGTTCCCATGTGTCTCCTTCGGGACCGTATCCATTCCACCTGACTCTGTACTCCTTTCCCAGCACTCCCTCATGCATCTGCAGAATTTTGTCAATCTCAAACGATGCATTTTCCATCTCTACGTCAGCGGAGTGTACGGTCATATGAGCATCGAGTGAGACACCCTGAGCTGAAGTATGCGCAGACCTCCGTAAATCGTGCAGTATTTCAAGAACTCCATCACATGCTTTGAATCCGAATCCCGCATGCCATTCTACCTCCTGTGGTGTCATCTTGCTCAGTTGCTGTTGTGCCCTCTTGCGAATCCTGCAGACGGCCGCCTGGTTTCTCTGGAGCTCGACGGACGACAGACTGACGGAGGGCGGAACGCGGTGGTCATCCACAAATTTTGGGTCCCGTTTCTGCTGATCTGTGAACGTGATGGGAGATTGGGTGGTCATTTGGTAGTCAGGAGAGAAGTGAATGTCGGAGTACAGGACATAACTTTCGAAGCCGAATTTTGCATAGACCAGTGTTTTGAGCTCAAAAAAGGATTGCAGCACCAACGGACGTGAGTAGTTGACAATCCACTCTTGTCGTCGAAGTGAGCTGCGTGTCAGGGTATTGAGTCGATGTTTGAGGGGCACGTTAGCAAAGAATGTTTGTTCAACTAGCCTGAGTGTTTGGTGAGGAAAATATAGAGGAAAGACGAGGAGGCAGATCATGTCAACGCCCCACGGATACGTTAAATGATATTGGTTCAAGCGTTGCTCTGCCTTAGTAGCAATTCCTACTTTAAATAATTTAGGTTTTTTAATTAACGATAATTGAAAAGCGTACAAACTGGGCCTTTCGACAGCTTGTAAACAAGATAAAGCTCCGCCAACTGGCATTGTAGAATTTCGATTTCTATGTTTATAATCAGTTTCTTTATACTAGCATTCATAGTTTTAAATTGAATTCAAGGTCATCACAGGAAGCGCCCTGGGCGGTCGGGGGTGGCAATGCTAGGCGGCGGTGAGGGGCGACTACAGAAGTGCGACTACAGAAGTCGAGGGTAACTGCAAAGCCAGATGGATAAATAAGGAAAGAAGGAATAAAAAACATGTTGTGTCACCAGTCTCTCTTCCTATAGCTCTCTTAAGCTCTCTTCTCTTTCTGCAAGAGTCAGGTTTATGCGTGTATCAATTCTCGTGAGGGCGAAGATAGAGAGAAGTCCCCCTGCTTCTTGTTGGCTCACTTCTTCTCCCGCGTCCTTCTACAGACCTCCAAAGAGAAACAAACAAAAAGTGGAGAACGGGCCACAGACAGAGAGACAGAGAGATAGAGAGACAGGAACAAGAAAGATTTCAACAAAAAGAAACACTGTGACAGGAATATGTTTTACTTTAACTCAGAGGTATGTGTACAGAAGTC
>JAHBMJ010003205.1:0-12413 GCA_018398765.1 Chromera velia | reverse complement strand
AGAAAACGGCGAAGATCAGCGCTATCGGCTCTCAGCAGTGACGCATTACTGCCCATCGATGACAAGGAGATCAAGCCGCTTCTGGCCGATATTGACAGATGCGAATTTCTTCCAAGAGACTGGATAGAGCAGACGTCTTTGGTGATCAGAAGCTAGATCAGAAGGCAGAAAGAGAGGTGCGAAGACAGGGACGGAATGGTGCAGCCTCTTGCAGTTGTGCGTTTCAGTCGAGGTGGGAAGACCCGGGCACTGAAAGAGCTGGCCATCATGTTGGGGAACACTATATTTGTCTCATTCAACGGAAAGGATCACACCAACCTTTCGATGGCTGAAGAGGAAGATGTGCTCCTCCACAGTCAGGTGTCGCTCCTGGACTGCCTGTTGATTCGGGTTGCGTGGGCATTGCTTCCGGCACAGAGAAAGGTCGCCCAAAACTTCGCCGCCTGGCGCTCGCAGCACACTGTTTCGAGAAAGCTCATTCAAGATCATCTATCGGGCAAGGACTGCGTCCTGCTTGTTGATGAGCTGAACGCCCTCTTAGGCCTCGCCAACATGCTGGAGAAGAGGGTGCCCGAAGTCCAATACTGCGCGCAGGTGGGTGACCTATACGGATTTCTGAAGGACGAATTCATGAAACCAGCAGGACGGCTGTTTGGCTTCAGCTCGCATACCTTCGAAACCCCCACTGCCCTGAGCCAGCTCGAGCAAAAGTTCCCCCTCTCAAATTCTGAACGTCTCGTATGCCTTCAGCAACTGCCGCTCCTGAAGGTCACTGAATGGGAAGATGCAAAGCACTTAGGGGTGACGGCGCGCGGGGAAGCAGCGTACTTCGGACGTTCACCGGGTCTCCTTGTCTCCAGCCTTCGAGAGCAGACAGAACCTGTAAGATTTGTGAGAAACACAGAAGGGGTACCAAAGGACCCTGCCGGCTGGAGAACCTGGCTTGAGCAGCTCTTGAAAGTCACCTTGGAGGGGACCCGACCCACGGATGGCTTGCTGATGGGTTAGTGGAAATTTTTTGACCTCGACCATAACGACAAGCTTTCCATTGTGCCGGTATTCCTTTCAGAGATGCTCAAGCAGTGCGAGGGGGCGAGGATGAATGGCGATGATGTGCATGCCCTGGCACTGGCCTTGGACCGCTTGAGGTCTGCGGACGAGGGCGCTGGAAAGGCCTGGGAGGCTGTGGTTGCTGTGGCACTGGGGCTCCGACTCCTGGGCCTTTCCGTCGGAGTGGAATGGGAACGCCTGCAGCCATGCCCTGACATCAAGAGCCTGGCTCCTGGTGATCTGGAGAGCTTCGGTGGTATGATCCGTCTGCATAGTGAAGCGTTCAGTGCAGAAGAATTGAAGGCGGCGATGAGGAAGCGGCTAGAGAAGGGTTTGAGCACATTAAACGGGCGAATCGGATTTCTGGTGCTCCTTATGAGTGCCAGATTTGCGAAGTACGACCTGTTTGTCTGCGCTTGCACACCCGGTCTCAAGAATATTGAACCTGGGGCTACCACTGCAAGGAAGGTGGCGAGAATCCTCCCCTTAAGAGCTTTCCCATGGAAGTCAAGCATGGAGTGTGGCTTCGAGGAAAGCAAAAAAACCAGTCGCAGCATGACACATGGATCGTGCCACCGGAAGACCAAATTGCCGACCTGCTCGGATACAGTTTGGCATCAGCTGCCCCATTCAACTGGTTTCATCTGTTTAGTTGACTGTTTGACCGAGCTAAGCGGCGAGCTTGGGGGATGACGAACGTTGAACAAGACTGTCATATGTCAAAATGTTCCGCACAGCCGCGGTATCAGTTTTGCGTATGATTCAAATTGTGTCTCGGCTTTTGATTTATTATGGGTGAAGTCTAGCCTCACAGGTATAATAATAAGGTATGAGTTCACTAAATAATCGACAAATCTTTTCCCCGCCAGCACGGGTACTTATATTGCCGACTTCCTAGGCCAACACTGCCCCACCACTAGCCCCACCAGCAGGCTAGTTGTTCCTTTCTACCTTATCCGATTTGTAGCCACTAGCACCCGAATTATATTAAGAGTTCATCAAGCTTGCTAGGTGCACTAGACGGCAGCTTCGTAGATGATGCCACGGTGGACCTAGTAGAGCTTTTTCTTGGTACGCTGCTAGAACGTTGTCCTGACACTGCAGGCATCTTAAACTGCATGTAGACCCTAATGTTAGCCCTAGCGTACGTCCGTGAATGGTGGTTGTGGGCTCGCCAAGTTCCAACTATTATTGATGTCAGACCGCGCGGGTCCTAGGTCACGGTGGGAGTAGTGGCCGGGCCTGGCGGGGTGACGCACGCTGGGATCCTGGCCGGTGAGCCGGACCAGGACATCATTTATGATTAGTATTTATATCGGCACGGCTCTGTGCGGCACGGATAGCAGTACCGCAGGATCGTTGCCAGGCGTACGTGCAGGAGGGTGTGTTACGGGAAATTCTTGACCATTATTTTCCGAGCCACCTGATCGATCAAATAGACAGTCAGATGTCCATAGATGTTGTATGATTGTGTAGGTCTATACTGACATACCTTTATATGTTCTGTGTGCGATACGTGTTAGGGAGGACTCTAGGGTTACATAGAGTCCTACAGAGTGAGATTATTAGACATATGTTCTCTGAGGAGACCGGCCCAGTCTCCGTATCGGTCCTGATAGGGACTGGGCCTTACCTGTGAGTGTAGAGGTCACTGGGACCGGACGCTGGTGAGCCAGCCCCACATTCTGAGAGCGTGCAGGTACGTGCTCGTTTTCACTATTGACTTTAGTCTTTTCCCTTCCCTTTCTCTTCAAGTTGAGCGGATCTTTCAGCATATCACAGAGTCTCATCTGCAGCTCCGTGTAGCTCCGTGTTCAGACTGCAGTCTTAACCCACCCTAAAGAATTGGGAGTTGAATTGGGTATCGAATTGGTAGTAATACCAATTTTTTACCGCCAGTAACTCCCAATTTTAAAAAATTGGTACCTAGTCTAGTGAAAGAAGTACATAGAGTTTGAAGCTAAAATTTTATGTACGGGCTAGACAGGGGATCACTAGTCTCTAGCCGCAGTCATTAGACCCTAATTCATTACTAGGAACAAATTCTATGAACACTTAGAGTCACCTGAAAATTGGGAGTTACCAATTTTTTTTTAGGACTAACTACCAATTTTTAAGAAAATCAACACCCAATTTTTTGGGGGGGACTACCAATTTTATAACTTCTCCTAGAAAGTAAAATATATGTGGAAAGAAAGAACGCTGTAATAGAACAGTGTTGTGGCTGTACAGAACTTCATAAATCCATAAGTTTTGTATAGTTTCATAGTGTTATTCATGCTCGAAGTCCCTCCTGGTGTGATACATCGGCAAAATATGCTTGCATAGCTTTCTTTCTCTTGCACAACCATGCAAAAACCAGATTTTCCAGAATAAAACGATCATATGAAGAACGTCCCCCCTGTAGGACAAAACGTTTGCAAACCTTCTTATGATATGATTCAAAGCCGTAGTATTTCGCTGTGTTCAACCCCCCAAACCGGCGGATCCACACCGGGAAGTGCGAGTAGAAGTGAGTCTTCGGGACCGCTCACCCATAAGACTTGCAAAAAAGGTCTTACCAAGAGGAGAAGAAGGAGGAATATAATCTCTATTTGAAGCGTTTGAGAACCACTAAGTAGGAGATGTTCGGGAGAGAGGGGCATGATCTGAACAAAAATCAGCAGCCACTGTCCGGCATATAGAGGGATTATGAATTCTGGTAGGCTTACATGGTCAATTGGATCGATTTTCGCTCTGTTTTTTATACTGGTACGTGCAGCTTGTATAGAGCTATCCACTGTCCGTTTTACATTCCATTAGCAGTGCACTATGACACATAAAACAAAAGTTTCAAGTTGACTCCCAATTTTTTTTTTTCGTACTACCAATTTTTTTTCCGGCGGTCCTAAAAAATTCCTATTTAAAAATTGGTAACTCCCAATTTTTAGGTGACTCTAAGTGTTCATAAAATTTGTTCCTAGTAATGAATTAGAGTCTAATGACTGTGGCTAGAGACTAGTGAGCCTCTGTCTAGCCTAGAATTGGGAGTTACTGGCGGTAAAAAATTGGTAGTACTACCTATTCGACACCCAATTTAACTCCCAATTCTTTAGGGCAGGTTTTAAAAAACATTGACTTTGATAATTAACCGTCTGTCTGAGGGGGGATGCGTTAAAGCATTTGACTTCCAAATTTTTTTTGAGTATATCCTTTTATAGTACACTAAGTTAGATATATGAATAATATGATGAGTCATATATGACACTTCCGCATGGCGTATGCATGAACTAGATTCATGCCCCAGCCGGATCTAGTGTATACATGGATGATGGTGCATGGCAAATGTCTGTTCTAGCCGGATCCTTTGTATTGGTTGAATACGAACCGACTATTGCATGCGGTGGATTGATGCATACGTCTCTGCATGGTCAAAGCATGTACATCAGTATTTTATAGTAGCTTGTAAGCTAGAACGTGAACTCCTGGTTAGGAGAACGATGTATAAATAAACAGTCTTCCGTGGTCGAGTTAATACAGATCGATATTCTCTAGCCTATAATACGCATGTAGAAGCCTACTAGAAGGGAATTTATCAATGCGAAAGCTCTTACACAGACAGAGGCTAGGGGCTAGCTAGCTGTTAGCTCTAAGTAGAGAGCAATACTAGTGCACTGGTCTTCTGTATATCCATAATAGAGAGTCTCAGAGAGTTGACTGCTGTCTAATCGACTCCAACTCACCAAACTACACTTTTTACGTTTTTACACCCTTAATTTTTTGTGTGTGGAAAAATGAGTTTGAATAAATATATATACAATATATATAAAAGTATGACTTCTTATTTAAGGGTGTAAAAAATGTAAAAATGTAAAATTTTGTGTAGAATATATGAGAAAAACATATATATATTATCAATTGTTCTCAAATATTTTTTTTGCATTTAGAAATGCAGTACTTCTAGAATGTATATCGATTGAAAAAAAAAAAGAGGATAACCGCTGAAGAGGAAAAAATAAGGGGAAAACAAAAAATATGTAAAGGAAAAACTCTTAAAAAAATATATATTTCAGGTTTCAACCATATTCTTAGTGTTTGTCTTGTTTGTTTATCATTTTCTGTATGCAGCAAAGCAAAGGCGATCCGGCGCTTCTGTACAAGTAAAATTGTGCAAGCTTCTGCGTCTAATTCAAAATGTTTGCTGCAATTAAAAAATAATGATACATATCTGTAATAGAAAGTGCCCGATCTCATCAGATACTTAAAAATTGTCATGCAACGCATTTCTTCTCAGAGAATTTGTATTTAGACCAAGCATTTGAGACCAAATTCTTCAATCTCACACAGCAAATTTTAGACCCTGTTCAGAGAAGACTTTAACAACTAACTTAAACGGTACAAAGTCGGTTTTAAGAGAATAAGCAAATACAAAGGAGCAATTACAAGATGATGATTCTCTCTGATAAATATCTCTCAATCACCGGATATCGAGGGAAAGTGGTCAGCCTTACAGCAGATTTGGCGGTGCTTTGAGCGCACTTAAATCTTTTGAGCCAAACAAAGTGAAATTAAGCCATACAATCCATAAAAGAGGTCGCGGCAGTAGAAGATGAGGGGAATCAGGTGAGGCGGTAGCGGCATATAGAAATAAGAAGGAAGCAACAGTAGGAAGATGCTTTGTGCAGCAAAAGAGCGGGTAAGAACACCAAATCCAAAGGCCTTCTGGCTGAGATTGATAGTAAAAAAACTGTATACTTACTTATTAATCCAAAAGAGAATCAGATACCAGTTATCATTTTGTTATCCGGCCGTTTATCATACCAAAAAAAATAAAGACATACTCATTATCGCACACCATGTCAAAGATGACAAAGTTATAAAGAAAATATAAATTTTTTCTTTAGATCATTTCTTTAAAAAAAATTAATGAACAATAAAATGAGGCTTCCTTGCAACAGTGACTGTCTTTTATGCAATTAGATTTTTTTAAATGCAATTCAATCCTCCCTGTTTGCATCTATAGGTAAAAATTATTGGAAGATCTGCTCTATATATAATGTGATTGTCTTTTTTGACCTTATAGCCAACATAAAGAGGATAATGTAATGCGCTCTTTTAGTAGGCTCCCAGGCCGCTCTCTTATGGGTGCAACACTCTAGTGCAATACTACAGTAGCTAGAGGGCGGCCGGAGGATTCTTAGAGCCCCTAGAAGATGAAGGTGACGGTGAGAACAATATGTAGATGACTAGGCTACAGTCTAGCATCGGCAAACCGACTGACTAAATAGGCTAGCAAACAGGACAAAGCTGGACAAGCCCAGAAGCAGGCACTAATTCTAATAATATACATAACTCAAAGACTCTTGAACCTATTCAAATCTAACTTCCAGTTGTATACAATATGCGACATCAACATGAATCCGCACGCTGGATAAACAAGCGGTTGTTATGTTGAGCTTTGTAGTTAAATATTAATTTAGTAAAAGAGTAAAGAAAAGAAGTGTAAATATGATAATGCTTAGAAATGCTGAGAGATACTTAGAGGATAATCCTCATAAAACTTATTTATGAGTTTCATCAAAAGAATCGGTTGGTAACATAATTTTTAGAAAAAGAAAGAAAGGCAGTGGAGGATGGAAAGATGGGGGTAGATGGAGGAGAGGACAGTAAAATTGGGTAGTCAGACTAAAGTAACACACTGAAGCCGATTTTGATGAAGTGACAGACTAAGGGGGTCAGTGTGTCAACAGAGTAACACATTCAGGTACTCAGTCTATCAGTGTGATTATTATATTACTAAATCGACTTATTCAGGGTACGAGTATGTTAGCGAGCTGACAGACACAACGCATTCCAGCTCCCACCCTACGAGCTTTGCTTTTACTAGGCTGGCTGGTGGGGCCGCGAGATATTCTTTACGCGTCTTGGCGAGGGTTTTACCCTCAACAAGCCGCAAGGACCACAACACTAAGCACTGACGCTGTCTGACTATCGCACGAGATGCTCCACTTTGTCGGTCATGTCTGCTTAGTAGCCGTAGTCTGGTCTTCTCCGGCTCCCTCTTAATTATTGCCCTCTTTTTGTAACAAACCGGTACAGCCTGGTTCATCACCTTTCAGTTTCACTGGCTGAGCAGCTTGTAATAACTCAAGAAGTGATTCAATAAAAAGGGTGGAAGGGAGGGTAGTTCGAATCGGCGAGCGATTACACTGTCAGGTAGAGTTACTCTCTTTCTTTGATCTTTTTATCCGTTTCGCCTTCAGTTGTTCAAGCTTGACTTCGTCTGCGTGCTATTTTGTATGCGCGCTCTCCGGGGTCCGCCAGAACATGGCGCCGACTCCGCTTTGCTCCGCTTTACCTTCCATTCCAGCTCCCACCCTACGAGTTTTGCTTTTACTAGGCTGGCTGGTGGGGCCACGAGATATTCTTTACGCGTCTTGGCGAGGGTTTTACCCTCGACAAGCCGCAAAGACCATGACACTAAGTACTGACGCTGTCTAACTATCGCGCGAGATGCTCTGCTTTGTCGGTCATGTCTGCTTAGTAGCCGTAGTCCGGTCTCATCCGGCTCCCGTGCTGAAACGCGGGCCCCCAGACTGATAGGAGCTAATTAAGAAATGTTCGGAAATTTAACGTAATTTGACGTAAGTAAATTTACGTTAACCGGACTTGATTAATTTGCGACAGATATGGCTTTTTTGTTTTTTCGTAATTTGACGGAGATCTATATAATTTTTCTCAACTTGTGATAATAATATGATTTCAATCATATTTTTAGTTGTTATTTTATCATTAGACAGACTTATAAAATAATTTTACAGTGTCTATAAGTACTTATCTTTTTGACACGATGTTGCTTTACTAATTTAAATTTTCTTACGAACCAGTTTTATTTTAGAACCCCTAAAATTTTTATACACTCAAGGGAGCTTTTTTCTTGTTGCGGACGCATCATTTGAGTCGGTAAACACATAAAACGAGGAGAGGTACCTCTATGACAGACTGCTCTCACTTCCTTTTGAGCGGCCTTTGCTGAACGGCTTGCAATCGTAAGATGAGATGAGATGAATTCAGAAAAAAAAAGCAAAAAACTAAGTAAGCCAGACCAGAACTAGACAGCACGCAGTTTAAAGTTTCAGCTTAAGTTCGCATTGCTCAAATAGAAAACAACAAGGCAATCAGAATAAGACGGTTCTTGAACTTTTGTATGACTGTCACAATGTTATGGAAAAAAATTAAAAATTGCTAATACAGTGGGTGCGGCGCATGCATACGGAAGAATGGGGATTTTGGGAAGGGATGCAACGGCTTTCCTTCAAATATGTTTAATGAGTAAGCCCTTTGAAAGTATTGCAATTCATGGATACATAAACTCAGAGAACATACGTTCAAATGCATGAAGTCCTGTCAATCACAACTCCATCTGACAAGGTTTCGATCTATCAGGAACAGACGATCAAGAAGAGTCGAAAGAAAAGAACAGTGCATGGAGAGAATAAGATGAAAAGATGTCTGACAACAAACAGAAACAGACTGAGCGGGACCAAGCCTGGCAGACAGCTCAGCTGTCTCGTGTGCTGAACTATAAATTCCAGAAAAAGAGAAAGTATCAAAAACGAAACGCGTGAGAGAACATTATCAGTCCATTTCCCTCAATCGAATCAATTTGAAGGACAAGAGGATAAGAAAGTTGACTCTCCTGCTCTCCATCGATCTCAACGCAAGACCAGTTACGATGCTGTAGTGCCCATCGCACTGCCGTCACTATGTCCCCTCTCAGTGTGACACAGTCACCCTCTGCTCTTTCTTCTAACTAAGCAGAGGGTCTGCCCTGACCGACAGACTGGCCTTCTCCCTTAAGTGTGGGGCCTTGCGGCCCGGGTGTAGGGTTGGGATGGGGGAAACCGCCAGGGATGGGTCCTGAGGATCCTTGCTGAAAGCTCTGCCCCCCTTGTCTCTGCTGCCCCACTACTGAATACCCTCGGAGATAGGCTTCCAGTCTGTGTGCCTGTCTGCAGGCGGTTCTGTTCATCTTGTGCCACAGGGAGAGAGACTTGCACAAATCTTTTCGGCAAGGCAGTAGCATGTCGTCTTTTGGGCAATCTCTCGTAAAGTGCGGGACTTCGAGTGCCCGGGGCTGCGGAGGGTTCATCTTGCCTGCTGTATTGTCGCAAAAAGCACAATGCAAGGCCGTGTTCGCTCCAGAGAACGAAGACGAGTGAGTCACTGCCTGGGGGTTCGCGGTTATTGTGCTGTCAGGAGCCACCAGGAGCTGCACTGTGAATGCCACGCATGGATGCTGCTGTCGTAGAGCCGTTCATGGGGGGGCTATCACCAGGGTTGACTCCTGCTCTCAGGCTTGTCGCAGCATACAGGGCAAAAGGCAGCATCTCTGGGGAAAAGAGAATGGCGTTTGCTCTGAAAGCACCTTGGATGAGGCACCGCAAACGGAGGAACAGGGTTTCTCTGATGTACAAAACCTGATGAGGCTCTCCCATCGCCCGCTCCTCTGCCTGCTGCCAGCAGTCGAGGCGGTGGTTGATGAGAACGGCCGCACGAAGGTTTTCTACTGTAATGCGAGCTCCCATCTAAGCTGCCTCTATCACTTTCTCTGATTTTGTGAAATCATGTCGCTGCCCGACGGTGCAGACATGAGCCTTCAGGTTGGAAGATTCTTCATCCACCACTCTACGGAGGTACTCCTTCCAAAAGGAGACGGGAGGCGCACGGTCGGGTTTGGCTATGCGTCGCTTCAGTGCGAGCTCTGCCGGACCGTCAGAAGGGATGATTCGTGCTGCAACCTCCCTAGTGGTACCTGGCTTCACCGGGTCATGGACCGCATTAGCAGAAAGACTAAAGAGGTCTTCATGCAGGTCTTCTACTTTTGCGGGGGGCGAGCACAACGTCTGTGCTGCTGTTGGGCAGGCCGACAGCAGAGTCGGAAGAAACATCACGACGTCTCTGTGACTGGTTTGCAGGGGTTCGGAAAGCACTGCAGGGTAAGACGGGCGGTTTTGGATGTTGGGTGACGAAACGAGCTGACAATCATCACTCTGCCCCACCTCTACGCCCTGCTGTCTGCCCAAGGCCTGCCCTATCAAATTGAGATAAATGGGACAAGAAAATGGTTAAAAATTAACCATTTAGATCTCAATTTTCATTTTGGTACACCTCAGTTTCATGAAAAATATTTATCATACAAGTCTCAAAACTAGTGCGCCTGACTCAATTTTAATAGTTTAATCTTATCACTAACTTTGAAGCTCTTAGAGAAAAGATTTTTCATACTTTTTACCATTTACCATTTTTAGTAATCGAAAAAAAAAGAATTGGTACATAATTTTTTCCTATACAAAAAAAATGGTGAATCTATTTTTTTTTTTGTATAAATTGGTAATCATTTTTTTTTTATGGGTTTAGTTGTTTTTTAGGCTTCTAGTGAGTGGACAAATGTAGAAATAGTAAAAAAAGATATGTGTCACTAAAAAAAAACAATATATCAAATATATTTTGATGGATTGATGGAGTGAGTAAAGGATGGATTGATGGAGTGAGTGAGGGATGGATAGATGGAAAGAGGCACCTCTTTCCTCCTCGATGCGAGCCATTTTAGAAGTCTGAGGCCGCTTGATGAATATTACAACGTCAATGTATTTTGATGGGATGTTGAACTTACTAATCGGTGTGTTAACGCTTTCAATTATTTGAGGGAAGGGGGGTTCCTAAGGGGGTCTGACCTAGGTGGTCGACAAACTGGAAACAACCCCCCCCACCGCCCTCCCCCTTTGGAAACTAGGTTTCCAATCATCTTTAGTACGCGGCCCCATACTGGAAAGAATTAGCTTTCTATTGCTAGAGCCCTGATGATATTGCATACTAGAAAGAATAAGCTTTCTATCATCAAAGCCCTGGCGCCTTCGCTGCCAAAGCCCGGAGTTTGATTGACAGACCAAAGGGTCATAGGAAAGCTTCTTGGGGGTAGGTGTACCAAAAATGAAAATTAAGACCTAAATGGTTAATTTTTAACCATTTTCTTGTCCCATTTGTCTCAATTTGATAGGGTAGATTTTTGGAATTTTAAGCTACACTCCAGTGAGCCTTAAAAAAAACAAATGTATGAAAAAACTTTTTTTCTTTTTTTGTTTTCAACAAAAAATGCATAGAAAAAAAAATGTGGAAAAAAAAAATTTAACAACCTAAGGATTTGATTAACTATGACTATGACGCGCCATCGTTATCCATATCTAGAACTAGCTGGATACTTCTAACGTTAAGCAGGGAAAAGCTGTTATTTTCTAGGATGCCATGCTACACTGTCTTAATCAACACTTCAAATCAAAAGCTTCAATGATGAAAATGGATTTAATTAAAAAAAAAAACTGAATCATTGATGAAATCTATTGATAATCATTTTTGTGTATAACCCCATTTTTTAAAATAAATTTTTTGAACTGGATAAAAAATGTAATGACAGTAATGCATTGTAATCATATCGATCTACTTGATTTTAATTACATTGATCTACTTGATTTTAATTCTAATATATTTGTACATACGTATACTTTGACACTGGCTTTTCTAGTGAAATTTTTGTATAAAGTTCTGAGTCGGCATGAAAACCGGTGACGAGAAGGTCCTCAGAAGGATGAGCTGAACTTCATACTACTGTATCCTTTGATTTCGTCTGAGAAACTTTAAGAGAAGAAGAATGAGCATTCCTTTATGATTTTAGTAGACATTGTAAAGACGACGAGACGTGTAACCAGTTCTGAATTAAGAGAGAATGAAAGGAAGAAAGGGAGGAAGGCACTGAGAAGAGGTACGCACAAACTACCACATGTGTTTCTGTATGCAAAGGAATGCGGGCAGAAGATGTACTTTCGAGGTATGAAGGATAAAAAGAAGATGAAGAGACAGAGACGCAATTTTTTCACCATTTGCGACAAAGATAGAAACAGAAACACATGCGAAGGGATCGGCAGCAGCTGGTGTTCTCGGGACAGGCAGTCATGCTCGTCAGGTATAAGCGAACAGTGATAGAGGAGAACATACCAACAAACGTCAAGGAATACATCCATGCAATCACATACACACACACACACATGCCCACAAAGAGAGAGAGAAAGAGAGAGAGAGAGAGAGAGAGAGAGAGAGACTTTGACAGACACACAGGCACACACAAACACATATACACGCACACACACATACACACACACACACACACACACACATATATATATATATATATATATATATACACACACACATACATATACACATACATGCGCATGCATATACCATTCACATACACAATCACATACAGAAATGCAAACATATACACGCACACACACATACACACACACACACACACACACAAAGAAAAG
>JAHBMJ010003204.1:0-11045 GCA_018398765.1 Chromera velia | reverse complement strand
GGCTCGATCTTTTCTTTTTTGCGCATGCTGACATACAACTCGATGGGCTGTCTGTTGGTTGCTCTGATAGAAAGCTGTGCACCTATGAAGCCTGCTGCCGGTGTGTAGATGATTTTATTCATCGGCTCTCTGTTTGCCCCCGATGGACTGCCGAACAAGGCTTTTTACAGTGGTTGGTATTAATTCAATCAGACCGCTTCACTCGTTATGACTCACCCTTTGCATCCGCCTCCTTTTCTGATCTAGGGGTTCGCAAGCTCACCACATCGTTCTTGTGTTTTCAACCCTCTCTCCTCTTTATGATTTCTCACCATATTGTAGTAAATGATTGATTAGATTAAGTTCGAATAACTGTCGTCCAGTTAGCTTGCAGCTGGCATAATTGAACAGACCCATGCATGTATGCGCCACCTAGGAGTTCTAACTTCACCTAGGGTTTGGCATCAATCAATCAATCAATCACAATGTCTTTCACCAAAAACCCGGCCCCGAAAGGCTGAATTTGCGCCATGTGTGCGTCAGATGGGTTTCAGCCCCAGTTTTTTTTCCCGCGGGGCGGGGGTTCCGTGCTGCTTTTTTCCTGCGGGGGGGGGGGGNGGGGGGGGGGGTCGGCGCTACCATGCATGCACCAATGCAGCACCATGGCCGGCGTGCGTCAATCGTGCAGTTCTCATTTTTCTTGCTTTCCGGAGCCGTTCGCAAGCTTGCTTGCGTCAGATACCTATGGATCGACCATTGATCGACCCATCTTTCTTTGTGCATGCATGACATTGACTGACGCTGCCAGCCGTGCAACTGAATCGCAAGCCGCTTGGCAGATATACCGAAGGCAGCAGGGAACTGGCGTTCCATTACGTGTATGCTCCTGGCAATCCTTGTCAATTGACAGAGTTTGAACGGCTTGAACACATAAAAAGATTGAGACGTTGTCGCACTTCCACTTCCGTCTCCTCTGGTTTTTGCAGTTTTCTGGTTAAGCATTTGAGTTTGAGAGAACGTGCCCTCTTGAAGCAGAAGCTCTAGCTTCCCCTTAGAAATGGCGTCATCTCTTCCTTTTGAAGACGTAGGACGTCTATGGGGTCTGAAATTTTCTCAGGACTGCAAAGACTTCATAAGCTCAGAGTTCGAGGGAGACGGGGGAGGGCACGCGAGGAATGCGAACGCTCTCAAAGACTTGTTACTCAACGCAGACATCAGGTATGGAGACAATTAAAGACCGTGGAAAAGAATGTTATAGTGAATGTGTGAGTACATTTTAATTCATTGCGGTGCAATGCAGACCCCACCAGCACTTGCTGACTATTTTTCTCTCCTCATTGAGGAAGTACCCCCCTGCCTTTCCCGTGTCTGGCACGTTCTCTCATTTCCCCCCTTCATCTCTGCTCCGTGTTTCTGAGAACACCCAAGCTCTCCTCGTCTTCGCCTGAGAGCCTCTCCTCAATTCAAATGGCTGTCCAAATCCAGTGCTGGCACGGGAGAGCAGACAGAACCTGGGAAGGCATTATAAGGCTTTTCCATGATCCGCTTCTCTTCCGCGCAGAATGCATGCCCTGTCATCCTCTCTGTCTGACTTCTTCAGGAAAATCCACTTACAGCCATCGCTGCCGGACAGCCAGGTCAAGTCTGACCAAGAGACACTGACGGTCAGTGAGAGGAAACAAAGGCGTGTTCCGTCTTTCATCTTTCATTCCGTGTCTCCGTCCGTCTCTCCTCTGCACAGATTACTTTATCACATGAAAGAGGCTTTATTCTCCATGCTACGTAGCCGAAGTGCTACCCATTTTCAGGTAAATGCTGATTCTCTCTTTGAAGTCTCGTCGTCTGCAGGGTCCCTTCTTCCTCCAAGTCCAAAAAATTGTTGACATCACAAAGCCAACAAAATTTCAGGAAGACGAATCAGAAGGTCAGGCTGCATGGCTTTTCTTTCATCACTGAAGTTTTTGGTTCCTTTCTTCCTTCCTTCTTTTGATTTGCCGACGGGTGGCGGGCACTCTGGACGGATTTTTTTTACCTTACCTAAGTCTTTGTCACCCCCTACCTGTCTACCGACTTGGATCTCTCTCTCTCTCTCTCTCTCTCTCTCTGCGTCTATACCCTGCAGGAAGATCTTCATTTGCTTTCGAACCCTCTGCCTACCCAGAGTTCCTGCTTCGTTGTGGATTGTTTGGTCGTGCCTCTCTGCTATTTGCTTTTGTTTCGTCTTGCTTCCCGTGATTCCATCTGTCGTATCGATGAGTTACGCTCCGATTGTTCTCTCTGTTTCTACTCCCTGCGCCCTTCTCTCCCTTCCTCTAACATGCCCCCGCCCCGCCCACCCTTTCCATGCAGGACACCGCCGTCTCCTCCTTCTGAACCTGACGGATGGGACCACCAAGGTGCAGGCAGTGGAGTATGCAACGCTGTCAAACCTCAGGTCGGTCTGAGAGGAAACTATTCGAGGGGGGGCGCTTTCCTGTTGATTTATTCTTTCTTTCTTTCTTTCTTTCTTTCTTTCTTTCTTTCTTTCTTTCCTGTTTCTTTCCCTCTACATGTACTCTTTGTGACTCATTGGTGTCTTCATGTCGTGCAGTCCGACAACCCCCCCGGGGACGAAGATTCTGGTTGCTGGAGGCGGCAGGGTACGTTGTCTCCTTTGTTTTACCCTTCCTCTCTTTCATCAGCTTCCAGTTCTCTTCTTCTTGGCCTTTTTATTTTTGCCTAAATCTTTTTTGCCTCCTCTCACTCGGTTTTTCGGTCTTTTCTCTCCATCTGTGCATCTATTTGTATGTGTGAATGCGTCTGTTTCTCTGTTTTGCTCCTTCTGGGCCCCTCGGTAAGTTGAGCAACTCTGTGCCTTGTCTGTGTGTCCTTTCATGCGCAGGGCAAGTCTACAGTCGAAACGCGGAATGGAATCCTTCTGCTCTCTGACGCCTGCGTCTCTGTGCTGGGGGGCCATGTGGAGGTCTTGGTGGAGTCCTGGAAGGTCAGGGAGGGAGGGGGGGAAAGGAGGGAGGGTGATGGCACCCGAGTCCTTCCCTTCCATGCATGTATGACTGTCGGAGTCTGTGAGTGTGTGTGTGTGTGTGTGTGTGTGAGAGAGAGAGAGAGAGAGAGAGAGAGAGAGGGAGGGAGGGAGATCTTCGCTTTCGTGCTGGGATTTGTCTTTCGTGGCGTCAGCGGCTGAGGGAATTGTTGCTGCGTTTTTTGTTTTGTTTGCCTTCCCTGATTGTGTGTCTGCTGCCTGCAGGCGACCAACGAGGTGCAACAGATGAGAACGGCTGTGCGAGCGGGGAGAGGGGGAGCAGGTGGGGCGGCCGGAGCTGCAGCTGCTGGGGGAGGCGGAGGGGGTGAGTCGGCAGCCGGCCCCCCTCGGTTCAAGCCCTTCCCTGTCGGCGCACGTGCTGCAGACTACAAAAGGCAACTGCAACGGGAGGTGCGTTCTCGGACAGACAGAGGGCATGGTCTCCTGTAGATTTGTTTCTTTTTTGTGCATTGTCGGTCGCCGGAGTTGATATCGTATTAGTTTGTGTGTGGACTTGTTCTGTTCAAGGGGAACGGTTCAGGCAGGAGAGAGACGCTTGCATGTGCGCAATAGAGAAAGAAAGACGCAGACTTTAGAGTTTCCTGCATTCCTCCTCTGAGTGCGTGTTGATGCAGGCCGACGACCGAAAACAGGCAGAGGCTGCCGCAGCCGCTGCGGCGATTGCCTCTGCAGGCTCAGGAGACGCAGGAGCTCCGAGGTTTGACCTGAGGACGGTGGCACCTCATCAGGAGGGCAGCCAGGGGCAGACAGAGGCATCCAAACCCCAGGTCGGTCTGTCCGTTTGTTTGTTTGTCTGTGAATTGTGCGCTCTCTTTCACCTTAAGAAAGTAGGTCTGCAGCATTTGCCGGGCAACAGAAGAGAAAGCCCTGACGCATAAATGAGCAACTCTTGCACTTGTGTTTCCTCTCCTCTCCTTCCTGCAGACTGCTGTCTCCAAGGAGGCTTTCAAAGAAAAAGAGTTCACACGGGGAAGAGGGAGAGGGGGCGGGAGAGGACGGAGGAGGAGGGACAGGGACGATGAAGACGAAGAGTTCAGAGCTCCCGGGGGAGAGAAGGGTAAGTGAAGTTGACTGCAACATGAGAGATTCAGAGAGGGAGAGATTTTGTTCCCCTTTTTCTGCCTTCGAAATTCGCTTTCGACCTTTTCTCACTTGCTTTCCCCCCCTCGCGGCTGCCATTCTCTCTGATTTCCACCTATCCTTTTTTGGCGCTTCCGTGCCGCATTGCTGTGTGCATGTGTGGCCTCTCTCTGTGCAGCGATTTCCTTGGACGACTTTCTCAAGCAGAAGCAGCAGAAGGCAGCCACACCTGCTGCCCCCCCAGCAGCAGCAGGGGCACAAGACGAGGACGCAGACCTCCAGAAAGCCCTGGAGATGTCCCGGAAAGAATACGAGCAACAGCAGAGTCAACCATCCCACCATCAGCCCCAGGACCAGAACCGCGGAGGAGGAGGAGAGTCGAGAGGCGCACCAAATAGCAGCCACTCGAGAGATCAGAGAGCTCAGCAGCAGGGGGGGTTCGAGGACCGTCATCAGAGGGAGCCTCAGGGGGACTACGGGAGGAGAGGCGGGTACGATCAGGACAACCACCAACGAGATCGGAGAAACGACCACCGATTCCAGGATCGCCCCCCTCCTTCTAGAGAACAGGGAAGGGGTCGAGGCGGGGGGGGAAGGGGCAACGACCCGAGGAACAACTACTCCAACGGCCACCAGACCTACTCTGACCAGCATCAGATGGGACAGCAGTCACAACAACAGCCCCAGCAGCAGCAGAGGACGTTGACGTACATTCCAAGAGACCGTCCGGATTCGCAACAGCAACAGTACAGAGGGGGGGGGAGAGAGGCTCAGCAGTACGAGAGGGCAACCCCCAATTATCCCTCGGGACCTAGCGATCGGGATAGGGATCGGGATACTAGAGGGGGGTATCGAAGAGATGACTATCGAGACCGGAATGACCGAGGTGGAGATGAGATGGAGTGGCAGGGCTTTCGAGGAGGGGGATCGAGAGACGGTGGAGGCGGTGGGAGGGGGCGAGGCGAGGGGCAAGGTGGAGGTCGTGGTAGAGGAGGTCAACGGGGGAGGGGCAGAGGAGGTGGGAGGGGATACGGGGGGGATCGTCAAATGGACTGGTGAATCCGATTCTCTCTGCAGCGTCGGGCCAGCCTTACGCATACTTAGGCGTGGTAGCTGGTGTCACATTGGTGTTAAATAGTAATTGGGCAAATTTAAGCAAATATTTTGAAACAAGAGTAAACACTTAAGTGAACAACCGTTGTGCAACGCTTAACCCCAGGCTTAACCGTTGCTCGAAGCGCTATGTAATTACTTGTTATATAGTATAGGCTGTCTAGATCTATCTAGTAACGATTCTAGTTATATATATAGGGACTTAAGCTATGTAGCCAGCTCTGCAGCTTCTGTATACCTTGGGTCGTTGTGTAACACTATAACTTGAACACTGCGCACGAACTGCATGCATGAGTTACCGTTTGTCTCTGGTATTGAGTCTGGTTTCGGACAGTCTAGGCTAAACCGCCATTAAGTAAGTGAGTAAGAAACCTAGCTAGAAACCTAGTTTGAGACCTTAGCTGTTGAAAACCTACTAGTTTTATACTCTGCAAGGACCTAGCCTAAGGCGAGGACCTAGGAATTTAGACACTGGCAGGAATCTAAATTAATTTGAGAGACTTCAAGCTAGATTTCAAGTAAAATATATTATGCTAGGTGTAGATGCACAGACACAGACACACACTGTGACACACACACACACACACACACACACACACAGCCACCCACCCAGACACACCCACCCAGACACACCCACCCACCCACCCACACACACACACACACACACACACAAAAAACACAGTGTCACACACACGTGCGCCCCACCACAAGGCGCCCACGCAGAGACGAAGAAATACAGACTGGCAGCACGTGCATCGATCAATGAATAAATAGAGGCTTTGGCAAGTGCGGCTGAGCAATGCTCCTGACAGTCCCTCTTCAATCAGGCAAGCAAGCTAGGGCCTGCACGTACAACAGTCAGTGCCTTCAACCTCAAAGCTGAAAAAGGGTAGAGAAACGGACCGAAACACCCTCTGCTCTATCTGTGCATGTCTGTTAATTGACCGACACCCTTCCGGTGGAGAAGAGACAAACCCTGATCACACGCACTGGCATGGATGTGAAGAATGACAGCACAATGCGCGCAAAACAGTGAGCCTCAAACGGGCCCTTCACAAATGACTTCAATTTCCACAGCTGCCCTGTCCCTTCCACCACACTCCTCTTTCTTGGGAGGACCCAGACCCACCCACCATTGCAACATACCCCTCCCTCATTCATCCCTTCTCCCTCCCTCCCTCCCTCCCTCCCGTCCAACTATGAGAAGGAGGGAACGCCCTACCCGCACGGTTCCTTCTTCTCTCTTCTCTCTCTCCTTCTGCCCCATGCATACACACAGACTCGTCCCCGTCCCTTCCCCCCAATGAAGGAAGCACGCCATCTCTCCTTTCCCCTTCTCACGCTCAACGATTCCCTGTTCTGTCCTGTCAGGCCACCCGTCCAGCCGCCCCCACACACAACGGAACGACTGTGAGTGATTAATCGTCGTCTGACAGATCGATCAAGTCAACAACAGGCGCAACCGCGGCACTCTTCTGGGAGGCGTCACGGGGGGGGAAGCGCCCAATCGAGGCGCCACCGCCGATAGGGTCAAGCACGATCACATTCTCGTGGGGCTTCCTCTCACCCGTGACTGCCTTGCCAACCTCCTGGGAGAGGACGGCGCCCATCGCGGGCGAGGCTACGGAGGGAAGGGGAACGCCGAAGAATTTGAACAAAACCTCGCACTGACGAACTAACTGGGGAGGAAGGTCATCACCACCATCGGCTGAGGCTGCTGCTGCTGCTGCTGCTGGACCGTTGCTGTTCCCCCCTTTCATCTCTTGACGGACGAAGTGCATGAAGTCAGGCAGTCCTTCAGTGCCTATCTCGTTGAGTCTCTCTCTCATGGTTTTCTCTGGTGTGCATTTCCTCTCTTGAGCCTGGAAGTATCGCAACAGAAGAACAGCAGGGAGGACAGTCAAAGCATCGTGGTCTTTTTTTTTCTTGGGTTCGCTCTCTTCAAACAAGGGGCCCGCCAGGACCTCATCGAAAGTCGGGTATGTGGCGGTACCTTCACCTTCAATATCATCATCCCTGCCTCCCGTTTTCTGTTTCTTGGCCCCCCTCTTCTTGGGTTGGTCATCGTCTTTGTCTTTTTTGATAACGTAGTCGTGTGTGTGAAGGTTTCCTACAAACAGTGACGAAGGCCCTGCATCTGCAGAACCCCAAATGGGCACTTTCTTCTCTCTGCAGATTTTGTCAAGGCACACGAGGGTGTGCAGGGGGTACTGTTCGAGGGATACAATGACGAAGGTGTACCTTTTGGCGTCTGGGCCTTCGCCACCTTGAAGGAGACTGCGGAGTGCGGCCTCACTGTGCAAGTTCGGCTGCTCGATCAAGTGGTCGATTTTCACGAGGGGGTTCATCTTCTGCAGTGCCTTTGCACTCAATTCACCCATGCACTCTCCGATGCAATTGTCCCCTCGATCAGAAAGCAAAAAGTTGTACCCGAGGTCCTCCTCGGTGGCTTTCTTCTGTTCGTGTAGGGACAAAGAAATTCCGGCCAAAATTAGAGACTTAGCAGTCTCAATATTCACAGACGAAAGACCCAAAATGAGACCGCGGGCCTGGGAAAGCTTCATTTGAGCTTCCACACCCCACAGACGGATCTGTCGATCATAAAGGGTGGTTTCGTTGGGAGCAGTCATCTTGACGTCTCCATTTTGGTCAGTGCCGCCTGAGAGCATCGTAACTGCACTGAAAACAAAAAATCAGGGACGGGGGTTGGAGAAAAACTCTCGGAAGGGTCACGGATTTTCGCCTTCTGACTTAATCACTCAACAGGCTCATGCGTCAGGGAGGGAGTCTGACAGGCATATCGACTCCAGTCCTTCTTGATATTTTCCTCGCTTGAAATGAGTCTACTAAGTCTGATGTAGTCTGATGCATCTGGTGCAACTCTGACATACTCTGACAACTCAGATTTGAACTGAGTAGACTGCGCCACGATTCGACCGTAAAATGGGCCTCGAATGGCGCGTAGACGGATATAGGCCCGAAAATGCATGCGACCACGGTGCCGAGCTAGCAGGCCGAGCTAACATGCAATAACATGCATGAGCTGACTCGTAGCCGGATTGACCACTTAAAACGCGCCAAGTGTATCTGTGCTATTTTTTCTTTTAAAAAAATTTAAAAAAAGTTCTCAGAGGGCAAACCAGCCTAAAATTAAAATTTAAAAGTCAAAAACATTCTAGTTAAATTGTGTTTAGAAAAACTGAAAACTATAATAATTTAATGAACACACAGAATTTGTAAAACAGTTAGAGACGGCTAAACGAAGTGGTACATCAGAGGCAGCAGCTAGTTAAGGGCAGTTAGAGTCACATAGTGTCAAACTAAGTGTGATCTGAAACCTCAGTTACAAGACCGCCGGTTGACCTCATTCGATCTGCCAGAACCTGCATACACTTGATCAAAGTGTGCTTGTAGAATGAATTAAGTCAATATGCCTGTCACTGTGACAAGACTAGAAGAAATCCACTCTGTGTACAGCCTCTTCAACTACATCTCCAGAGGATAGAAAGGGCTAGTGAATCTGTTCATCATATGGGGATTGATTGCCGATTCTTTCATATGTACACTGTCAGCTGCGTACGGGGCTATCGTGCTAGGTAACTACGAAGCTAGCAGTGTGGTGGGCTAGACAAAGAGATTCCTGAACAGACATTCTTAGAGGGAGTTCCATCTTAGAGTTTCTGATAGCAACCACTCATGCCAATCATACTGCTTCCAGAGCTTCTTCTGCTTGGCACAGAACAAATGCATCACTTTGTGTATCGATCACTGATTCTGTGCACCGACGCACGCGTTCATCGATCCCGCACCCATACTCCGTGCGAGCAGCCCGTCAAGCGACTGAGTCTCCCGCCAGCCAGAGGCGGCGCCTCGTACAGGCCCTACATCTGCCTGCTCGCCAAGGCCGACGTCCATGCTCGGCTCACACTCTCACTCACACATAAAAAACACACGCTTCACCATCTCACCCTACACATCCCTACATCTACCCGCTTGCTGGGTGGGTAGGGTGGATAAAACGATCACACCACACACACCATCATACATAAACCAAAAGAACATAATTAACAGAGCAAACAGTGACCCCAGAGCGCCAAACAACAGGCCCAACTCTTCTACAACATCACAGCACGCGCCACCTGCTTGCGTCGAGGACTGTGATGCATGCGCTTACTCTTCTGAACAGGGCTTGGCCACACATGCTCACCTCAGGCCTGTCCCAATGCGCAAGCCGAGTTGCATGACCACTGCTAATAATGTGCAGCTATATGCACCTTCACACACTTCCATTCGTTCGTTCGTTCTCTTGACTCTTCAGGTCGACTGCGACCACACACGTGCAAATGCGGTCGCCAACGGTGTATGCTTTGCTACGATCATGCTGAGGCGCGACCTTAGGCTTTAGCTTTCTTTACTCTGCTCTGCACTTTTCACACTGTGACTGACTGATCCTGGCAAGACAGGGGTCATCACAGTGCATTGGCTCAAGATCATACAGGAGTCTGGTATCGCGACTGCACAGTGCATCAAAAGACACATAAGAGACGCCAACCGTCCGCCGCCAGACGACATTATAGATACCAACCCCCCTCATTCTTTTCCTCACAGCGACTTCACGCAATGTGTCGAGAATGTCTGAATGACCAGGTGGTTTCGGCTACCCTGTGATCACCTCTTCCTTCTCTACTTCACACAGCGACCACCTGCCTCTCTACAGAGACCGCCCTCCTCACTACTGAATCTGTGCCCCAAACTGCATACCAGATTCAAAACATGAATGCTCAGGAGACTCCCTCTTGCGAGGTGACCCTTCAAGAACACAGGTCGACACGACCAGAAAATCATTCATGTCAGTGTCTGCCTTAAGCACATGAACACTCGTAGAGAGATCACATGCAAGAGAGTAAAAGACAAAGACAAGGGCCTCCCTGAAGCGCGTCATGACTTCTGATCTCACATGGGCTTCCTCCTTCCCGCTGTGTTAAGACACACTTTTCTTTGATCACAGTTTCTCACTCAGACATTCCGATCATTTTTCTTTTTCTTTCGGCGTTTTTTTCATGATACTCAATTCTTAATCGACTCGTCAACTATTGCACAATTACATGTATACAACATTCACGAGCCATCAAGAATAACGACAGATGCATAGGAATTGCGTAGGATGCGACCCCACTACAATTAACAGTCTCTTTTCTTCTCACGCTTCTCATTTACTGCGTCAGCACTATGGTCACTCACTCTGCACTCTCTACTCCACTCTTGCTCTTTCTCAATACGAAGACAACAGACGTACAGAGACAGCCAGAGAAGCAACATACCAACATTCACCCTGCATGAATCCCAGCTGAAGTCATCAGTCCCCAGGCGGCCGTGCCCAAGCACTGAAGACATGCAGCCTCTCCTTTCCCTACCCCACTGTCATTCCCAACACGAAGTCACTTCTCTTCTTTTCCTGATTGCCTCTTCTTACTTTGTGTTTGTATCTCTTCTCTTCGACAATCTCCTCTCGCCACAACAAACCACCAGTCTCCTCACCTTCAACCTCCTTTCCTTCCTCTCCTCTTCTTTCCTTTTCTCTCTTTCCTTCCCAACTGCCGTGGCCCCCATGATTCATTCCCACCACGAAGACACAATACAGTCAGGATGTACAGAGAGATACAATCAGACATACCAGCCACCAGACCCAACCACCTCAACACACTCTCTTTTTCACCTCTCACCCTCACACCCATTCCTTCCTCCCCCCAAAACAAATTTCCCAACTTCAACACACAACCAAAAGAAAACAATCCAATAATTCACTGACTTGAAGATGTGCGGCTGCCGC
>JAHBMJ010003203.1:0-12394 GCA_018398765.1 Chromera velia | reverse complement strand
TCTCTCTCTCTCTCTCTCTTCTCTCTCTCTCTCTCTCTTCTCTCTCTCTCTCTCTCTCTCGCTCTCTCTCCACCCACTTTCCTGCACCTCCAAGGCACATACCGACAGTCAGAAGAAAAAAGTATGCAGACAATCAAATGCTAAAGACGCACTCACCTCATGATGCAGGTCGAATCCTGAGTCTGCTCCCTCCCCCCTCATTTCCAGATCGGAGGCGCTGGGGATCACCAGAACTCTCTTGCTCGAACATCCCGAGCTCCCCTCCCTCTTGTCCCTCTCTTCCAGAAGAAGACCGTGCTGCAGCCCCACGAGAGTGCCTAAACTCTGGTTCCTCGACACCTTCATCCTGGGTTGTGTGTCTGCGTGGAAGTCCAGAGACAGCACCTCTGCCTCTGGACCCTCCCCGGCCTCTGCAGGCTGGCTGTTGGCCTGGATGCGGAAGTTGAGATTCAGTCGGCAGATACGGGCAAGGACACAGTCGGGAGGAGAGAGTTCCTCCAGGCTGCTTCTTCGGCTTCTCTCTGAGAGAAAGTGGAGACAGGAGAAGACAGCATGGTGAAAGATTGGATTGTCACCCGACACCCACAGAAGCTAAATGGAAGAATGCAAGGAGAGGCGAAAGAAGACAGTTGCAACAAACACGCGCCGTTGCAAAGAAAGTCAAAGGGCGGCATCGATACAGCAGTGCTTCGGACAACCTTCGTGGCACTTTGGCTGAAAATGGAAAGCTTCGCAAACAGGCAGCAGGATAGTCAGAGAGGCCAACGAAGGCACAAGTGTGGCACTCGACACAAAGACAAACGAACTGACTCACCGAAGTCGTCCGAGTACGACGCGTACAGGTGAATGAACGGAGGGGCGTCGAGTCTCTTCAGCTGCCCCTCCTCAATCAGAGCCTTGGAAAGACTCGCACAGGGATTCAGAAGGAGCTGGGGACGAATGGGGGAATTTGCGTCCACAAGCTGCATGCATGCACACAGAGACGGCAGAGATGAGAGAGAGAGAAAGCACGATTGGGGGAAACCTGCAAATTAAATTCTTGCCATGACATTTCCGTACAGAGGATTTGAAAAGCGGAATTAAGTTAAGAAATCAGCTGACTGACTGACTGCGTGAAACGAAACGAAATGCAAAGGTGTCTGCCTCCTTGCCACCAGCATCACACACGCACATAGAGAAAGGCAGCGAAAAGAGGACGGACACAGCCAAAGACTAAAAAGAAAAACAGAAAAAAAGAGAGGGGGTGTCTACCGACCCACCAGCTTCTTGTCCAGGTATGCGACGAATCTCTCCTTCCCAATTCCCTGATCACCCCCTGTGCCCCCTGCCCTGTATGCAGACGCAGGCCGAAAGAGGATCTTCTTTTCCGTCTCGCAGAGCCAGTGCGTGAACCCCTCGGCCAGCTCGTGAGGCAGTTCGGATCTCAGATACTGTCGGGGAATCAGTAGAAGCGAGGTCCCGTCTGCCTGTCTCTCTCGCACAATCACCACCGACTTTTCCTCGACCTCATCACCCTCCTCTCCTTCTTCCTCCTCCTCTGCCTCTGCAAGGTTCCTCTGAGGGTTCACTGAGGGCCCTGTGCCGGAGAGAGGACAAGTCCTTGTGGCCACAGAGAAGCAGAGACGGGAACCAGAAGAACCCGCGTGTCTCTGAATCAGCGTCTCGGGGTCCTGTGAGCCAACAACCAAGCAAGCACACAGGCAGAGAGTTCTGAACGGTCGGGGGAGGTTTCAGCGCAACACAAGTACTGCGACCCACAGAAGATAGGCATACCAAAGGAAAGAAAAGAAATGAAGACGGCAGTAGAGGGCGATCGAGAGGAGACAACAAACAAACAAGCGATGCATTAATTGATTGTGGAAGGAACCAGTCTCTCTCTGGGAGGGGGGAGACAGACCAGTATAGTAGCGTGCGTGAGAGAGAAGACTAAAAGAGAAACTAGGGAAGACGTGCATCATAGATTCGCTAGAAAACAAATAACAGTATGGAAAAACGAACTGGAAAAACCCAATGAAGCACCAGACCGACCAACCTTAGGGTCAGGTCTTACTTCCAGTTGTCTGTCTCCGATCAGATCCTCCACTAGGCAGTCCCTCTGGATGGACTTCGGAAGGAATGAAGAGGGGCGACCCTTGATCAGGTACCGCCCTGAGAGGAGCTCCACGTCTGCAGTCACCAGACGAACCCCCCCGGGGGCGTTCTTGGCCCTTCCTGCTGGCGCACCGCTTCTGGACTCCGTGCGCAGATTGGCAGTCACCCAGAAGCAGCCTGCTGGCTGTCCCTGCGCAAATTCTTTCGGTCTCCAGTCCCCGTCTGTCTCGATCTCCACTGCCTCGTTGTCAACGTCAATTGCCGCAACCTCATCCGTTTCGGAGGCAACCTCAGAGCGACCTCCGGCACTGGGTCGCCCCCCTCCGAGACTTGGCCTGTCTGCCCCCTCTTCTCCCTCCTCTCTGCCCACAGCGTCCACCATCGGCCCATCCTCATCTTCCTCTCCCTCCAGAGACCTCTCACCCTCCCAGTGCTCCCGCAGAAAGTCCTCCACAAAGCAGGGGGGGAGTGCATGGCCATGGCCAGGGACCGCGAGGAAGGGGGCACCGTGACGGCGCACGTCCTTCTCGACTCCCGACAGCTGAGCAAACCGCCGACTCAGACGCACACCCAGTTGGGCGTAGTCTCGTCTCAGGGAGTCACGGAAGGCTTGCTCAGCGGGAGTTTCGGCTGCCGATGCTGCAGCTCCTCCGGTGTCACAGCCCTCCGCCTCCAGAATCTGGAGGTTGTCGTAGACCTCAGCAGCAGTCTTCATGTACACCAGAGCATCATGTGCGTGTCTAAGCAGAAGGGGGGCAAAGACGGGGGAAGAATCAAAAGTCTTCAGAAGGGAGAGACCGGCATCGACCGCAAGGAAGCGCAGTCTCCTCTCCTCTGCCTGCCTCTCCATACGCTCACTCCTCCGCTCCTCCTCACTCTCCCCCCCCGACCCTGACACGCCTTGCCCCCTGTTCTGCGTGTGGCCGTTTGCGAATGCATTTCGAAGGGGGGTGATGTCGTCGAAGATCCACTGAAAGAGTGTGTTCCTGATGAAAATCATCGTCCCAGCCGCCTCCTCCTGGACCTCCTTCGAATCGGAAAATTCGAGGACCTTCCGGGCGATGTCACACAGGCTCAGCATCACCCTGTGCGTCTCCCAAGACTGCAAACGCTCCTCCACACGACGCCCGACAACCGCAAGGAGCGGGCGCGCATGGTCGGGGTCTCGTAGCCCTGAGAGAGAGACACAGACAGAGATGCATGCGGACAGGCAAGGAAGGGTGCACGCATACGGGGACCTTCGCATGGGTTGGACAAGAAGAAAAGAAAAACGGAGAGCAACCTCAACGTCGATTCACTTCAAACCCAAAGAGACGCTTGGGTGTGGATTCAACACCAAAACCTAATACCAAAACCTCACTATACGACTTTTTTGTCCTTCTTTAGAACTATGGAGACCGACTTTGAAGCCCCCGCCCCCCCCCCCTTTTGTTCCCTTCATTATGGATGTTTGTTCAGTAGTTTGGCAGAAAAGACGTCATGGAAAAACACAGAAAAACCCAAGGGGGGGGGGGGGGAGGGGCTGTGACGTGAAACTTGATTGACTGACATTCGTGAGACTTTCTGCTCCAGTCTCTGACATCCGGGAGATCCTCTTCTCCCAAATCCGTCTCTGCGTACTCTTCGCACTTCATCTGTACGTCTGCCTGCTCCTCCTCTTCCTCCTCCGAACTCTCTTCGTCACTTGCCTCCGATTCATCCTCGTCACTCACGTCCTCTCCCTGCTTCTTCCTTCCTCTCCCTTTCCCCTTCCCTCCCTTCTTGCCCTTCTTCTTCTCCTTCGCGGCAGCTGCCTTCTCGGCCTTCCTTTTCTTCGTTCGTTCCTCCCGTGCCTCCGCAGCCGCCCTCTTCCTCTTCTCGGGATCGTTCTCTTCCTCCCTCAGGGCCGACTCAACGAGGTCACTCGCACGGCGGGCCCGTCGGTCCTCTCCCAACCGGAAGACGGCAGCGGCTGAGGAACGGCGGTGGAAGATCGTCAGGCCATCCGCGTCTCTGGCAGGAGGGGGGTCTTCAGATTTGTAGTCTGCCTTCGGACCTGCCTGTAGGAGGCAGAGGGACAAGACAGAGTGCACAGACTTCTCGTGAAGACCCATGCAGTCCTGCTCCAGGTGCCGTTGCAATGCACGATACTGGTTTCTGGGACCAACTCTCAACGTCCCCATGGCCTCCCACTCCTCTCGGCCCAACTCGGGAGGTTTCTCCTCGATCCGGGCGATCGTCTCTCTCTCGTTTCCGGGCAGAGAGTTCCGATTGAGCATCCACTGGGAGCGGATGTGCTTGGGCTCATCAGAGGCAATTTTGGGGGTGAGGAAGTCAAGAGTCGTCTTCCCATCACTCTCCTTCGGGTCGCATCTCGCCAAACCGGCTCTGCACAAGAATGCAATTGGCCGCCCAAAAGATACTGATAAAGACGCAACTTGCCAAAGCTATCACCCCTATGCACAGGAAAGCGAATCTCTTGGCGGATCTAGACCAATCGGATACAGCGTCACAGGTCTCGAAGGAAAAACAAGCAAGTGAAACAATCTAGTAAAACCAGGAACGATAGTCTCTCTACTTCGCTTTCTCTCATTCTCTCTCTTTCTCTCTCTCTCTCGCGCTGTTTTTTTTTTTCACACACGCACACACGCAGTCACCGTAGTCATGAACGATGCATACTGCATTCTTACTTAGTCTTCAGAAAGACGGATAGAAACAGTCGACCACTGGGAGAGAGGGGCAAAAAGGACTTCACAAGACACACAAAAACAGAGCAACCCATCCACACACACACACACACACACACACACAGAGAGAGAGACCGGCCAACCGACGGACCTGTCCGGGAACATCTCGGAGTAGAGGCCCCACTGGTCTTCGTCGTTCTTCGAATAGTTGAGAGACGGGATGCGGATGGCGAGGTAGTTGTTGGCCTGCCTCTTCTGCTGCTGGGTGGAGTTGGAGTTCCCTGAGGGCTTGGAGATGGACAGGTAGCACTTGCGAGAGCACTTGTTTTAACAAATTCCTCCAGTGTACTTGCCTGAGTGACCGGCTTTGGCTTCAGGCTCACGTTCGACCCCCCCTTTCCGCCCTCTGTCGTCGGGAAGACGAACGAAGAGTTCCCGCCCACATCTCTGTTCTTGTACAGTCTGAACAGTTCAAAAGAAGCACCAGTCCACAATCTCATCGACGCTGGTTGTTCGGGCTGCCTCAGGTGAGAAAGGTCAGGGACAAAATCCAACCAGAGCTTTGCGATCGTGTCCCGAAAAGCCGCCAGAGCAGGTGGGATGGTGAGTTCGAACACGAGGTAGTCAGCGTCGTCGTCACACTCTGGGAGGTAGTGCTCGAAGGGGACCAACACGATCTTCCTCATCTGCTGGTCGATTGCCATGACCTCGTCGGAACTCCGCGCGTTGTCTTGGGCAGCCTGCGTGCGTCAAGGAACAGAAAGGGGTGCATGTGGGAGATCATTCTTCAAAGGTGCGAATACAGACAACTGAGAGGTCACCATCATCCCTTCCCTTCAGAAATTGCATGCATTCCCGAAGGCCGTCTCCGCTGACGCTCTCGACGGATCGAGAAGCCCACAGCACAGGACAGGACAGGACACGACAGGACAGGGGACACAAGAAAAAGACATTGGAAAGAAGGATCCAGAAAGAGAGGGGGGGGAGAAAAGCTGCGGAGAGCAGCAGACATACACGCAACGGCCTGACTGCCTGACTGACCCGCAGCTGCTCCAGTTGCTCCTTCGCCTTGTCCAATGCCTCCTCTTGCTCTTCCTCCCTCTTCTCCGAGTCTGAACGGATCCTCTGCAGCCGTTGAGCGAGAAGAGAAGAGATACGAATCAAATTGTGCCAAAGGGATCCCAAACCTTTGGGGACACACATCTTCTTTGATGATCAGAGCTCTGGTTGTTTGTATCTAACACAGTATCCTTCAATGCATAGGGGCCAAAAGACGCAGCCAAAAAAGGTGGGCAAGCGCAGGAAAGGTCTCATGCAGAAGAAATCTTACCTTCTTGCTTGCACCTTCTCAATCTTATTCCAACATAGCCTGGCTTTCAAATTCATCTGTACTCTTTAAAGAGAAACAGTAACACCATTCTTCATTTCCTCTGTCTTTCATCCCAAACTGACTGACCCTTTTGAGTTTGGCCAATTCCCCCACGTGTTTGACGAAATAGGACTGGAATGTCGGGGCATCCCACTCGTCTGCGTCCTCCTTGCTGCTCAGAAGGGAGACGGCATGGTTTCCTGCCTTCGCGAGTCTGGCTCTGTTCGCAATGTGTTCCTCGATCTCGGCCAGAAGAATGTACTCCTCCCGGAACTCCAGAACGAGGTGTTCTGACATGAAGGAGGGAATGGGCAGAACAAACTCCCTGAAGGCAGCCCCGAATTGGGCATCCATGGAGAGGATCCGATCCATAAGGGCTGTCAAAGTGATGCGGCAGAGAAGATATCTGGACAAGGACCGCAAGTCGCGCTCCTTCTGGGCCTGGGTCTTCTCGAAGAGCTCTGTCAGCTTCTCACTGCAACCACAGAAAGAATTGAGGGGGATAGAAGTGATGTTTGTTTTGGTCGAACAACAATCAATCTCTCTCTCAAGAAAAAAAAAACGAAGAGGAAGAACCCACACAACGGACGGTTGCTCTCGCTGAGTCATTCTGCCTCTCGGAAAGCTCACCCAGCCTGTGGGGCTACCGGAGGCACCGGAGAGAAGGAGGAAAGGAGAAAGACAGAAGTGCGCGAAGCAGCGGAGATCGACAGAATTCCAACTGGCGTCAACAGAGAGAGAGAAACGGACAATCAGAAAATGCATTCCTCGAACCCTGCTTTGGCGCGTGTAGCTCTTTCATACATTCCCATGGCATACACTTAGACAGAACAATACACACACACACACACACACAAATATATATATATATATATATATACATATGTATGTATATATGTGTATATATATATTTATATATATATATACACACACACACAGACTGACGAAAGTCTCTTCAAGTTCTGCACTCCAAAGTGCGCCTCATCTGCCAGCATCTCATCAGAGAGTCGCCAGAGTATCTCCACGATGTACCGCTCCAACTCGGCAATGCGGCTCTCGAGGGACCACTTGTCCTCTCCTCCCCTCAGATTGGCCCTCCCTCCCCCCTTGCCCTTCTTCTTGCCTGCTGCTGCTGCGGCAGGTTTTTCCCCTCCCTCAAGGACCCTGCAGATGTCCGGACAGAGAAAAAAAGAGGGGCGGATGGATAAAAAACAGGAGACCGTCAGCAAGGGTGGCAGAAGAGGAGAAAGAATGCCACGCCCCACCAGAAAATAGCAGCAAACACACCTTCTCTGCAGCCACAGTGAGATCGTTTCTACACAGACGTGCTCCTCGATACCCCCAAGCCGCAGAACCCCTCATAAACACACACACACACACACACACACGAAAACGAACGAGGGTCACAACCAAAAAAAGGAACCGGGTCCAAGCACACCGCTCACACACCATGCAATACAGACAGAGAACGGAAAAAAACAGAAGAAGAAAGAGAGCTGCACACAACAGCAGACAGCCAAAGCCGACCTGAGGACCCCAGAGAGGAGGGGATCGCCGGTGATAGAAGGAAGACAGCCATAGTCGATGTCTTCGTGGATCAGCTTGGTGTTCTGCCCCCTTTTCGGTGCTGCCTTCCTCGCTTGTGCGGTCTTCTCTCTCTCCGCCGACTGCCACTCCTCCTGGGCATACTCGCTGTATTTCATCGCGTCCGAAAAGTCGTGATGGGCGGCGGCACTGATGGCCTCGGGGGTGATGGCGTCTTTGATCGTCATCGAGCTTTTCTTAGCGTGTCTCGACTGAGCAGCCTTCCATCCCTCCTCCATCATGCGTCTTCCCTTCTTGATCACTTCGGCGACTCGCTTGATCGACTTTGAGCAGGCAGACCTGAGGGCCCTCTCGGTTTGCAGGGGCTCCGCGGAGTCCTCCAGCAACACGGCGAGGGCGACCTGCAGCTCTGTGAGCCTGGCAATGCTCCTGTCACACAAGGAGGAATTCTGCAGAGAGAAATCCAGACAGACCGTCAGGGAAGAGAGAAGAGAGGAGGGAGGTCAAATCAGAGGACTTGTCTGGTTGTGTTCTTTCTGCCTGAAGCGAGAAAAGGGCAGGCTCCGCAACCTGGAAAGGAAAAGAAAGTAAGTCCGCCTTTTGTTTTTGTTGATGTAGTAAGCACTGCGTGAGAGGATAGAAGCGTCTGATGGTTTCTTCCGTCAACAGGGAGGCACTGATTTGTACATTCTCGGATGCCTGGATGGATGGATGCCTGCAATTCTGTCTGCATTTCAACCTCGGTCGACGGACTCACTTACTGACCAAGGAGCCCACCGACTTATCCATGTGACTGACTGACTGACTGACTGACTGACTGACTGACTGACCTTTGTCTCACCTGGGGCCTCCAGCCAATCATTCAGCGCCTCAGCAAATGCAGAGAGGAGAAGGCGCTGGTATGTGACCTCCCCCTTTGAGGCCTCGTATGCCTGTATGGCGTAGGACAGGGGGAAGGGGGGGGGAGGGAAGAAGCAATCAGACAGACGCTGCGGGGAGACTTGTTTGTTTCCCGGCAGGAGACAATCAAAGGTGCTCCAACCACCGCGAACCGAGGAGAGACAGGAAAAAAGAAGGTGAACAGAGAGAAAAGGGGAACCACCGAAGAGTTGTACAAGGGGACGGAGAAACTAGGAGAGAAGCACGAGACGGAGACGGGAAGACAAAAAGGGGGGTGTATCTTTCTAGCTGTCTCTCTGCTCTGCCTCGCTAGGGCATGCCTCACCTCCACCAGTGTCGTGTGGAGGAAAATGTCGAAGTGCATTGCTAGAGGGCCTCTCATGAGCTCCGCCTTGTCCCCCTCACTCGTCTCCAGTTTATTCTTTAGCACTTTCTGGATGGGTTGTGCCTCCTCGTCCTTCCTCGTCATGACAGAGGGAATAAAGACGTCAGTCAGCAGACTCGTGAGGGACCGAGTGGAAGTCCTCCGAATGTCGGAAGTTAGCTCGGACAGCTGCAAGCAAAGACACAAAGAGAAAAGGTGAGGTGGCCGACAGATACTAGAAGAGACGGGAGAGCTCTGTTTTCCCTTTCCACTGACCTGTTTAACGCAGAAGGGCTGCAAGAGTCTGTCCTTTGCAGTGATTGCCGTGTAGTGAGGGACAGAGACGGCCACCCCATCGAGAGACTGTAGAAAGTCGGTGTCACTGGGCAACTTGTTGAAGACGGAGACGACGAAGGCCGCCCCCTCCTCCCCCTTGCCATCACAGTCTGCCTTCTTGATACGAACTGCGCCGTCTCTGCCAGCAGCAATAAATACAGACCTTTCAACCTTCAGGTCTTTCAACTTCTCAAAGAGCTCCTCCTCCCCCAAACGACATCCGAACTTCGAAACAAAATTTGCCAAATCCTCCTTCAGACCTTTCAAGACCGGATCTGAAAAGTCATCGAAAGCGTGGAGGATTTTTTGGCAGAAGTCCTCATCGCTGCACTGTTCGGCTTTTCCATGAGGAAGAGCGAACTGCTGCAGCAATGAAGCAGTCATCGTGTGCCAGGGCAAGGCACAGTCTCAAGAATGACTGTGTGAGCTTTTTCTTTCAAAGTGCTGTGCTGCTCTTCTCAAAGAATTTACGCACTCGGGATCCAACAAAGTCTCCCAGACGTCTCCTCTCCCCAAAAAGGACTTTCCTCTCTAGACACGCAAGAGGAAAATCCTATCGTCCTGCTTAAATGACAATTGCCACCGTCCTGCTCACTGCCGACTCCATCCTGTGAATTGGAGATCATATTGAAGATCGAAAGAGGAGAGAAAAACTTCTCAGAAAATCTGTATCAGAAACTTATAATTTCATTCAGAGAATTTTGATGCTCCTGCGGAGCATGCCGTGGCCCCGTTGAAAGGGGGAAACCGGGGGTCGCGCATTATCGCGTATGAAGGCCTAAATACGACTAAAAATTAGTCTGAAATTCTCACTCATAGTTATAGCAAATCGATCTGCAAACTGTCTACAATACATCTTTACGTGAGTTTATAAAACTAATTTGCCATATTTTTTCTAACATTTTTAAAAAGGAAAAAATGACGATCTAGAGAATGATTGACTCGTTTTCTAGTTAACGTGATCTCTCAATACATTGATAACTCGATTAGGTTCGATACGAAAACACAGTAAAGGTATCTGTGAAAAAGCCCCAGACACGAAGGACGGTCCAAGGACCAGGGAGGAGTGAGCCAACAGTATTTAACCTAGTCTTTGACAGTGTATTACAGTGTCTACATATATGTCTGCATCACTTACACAATAGTTACTCTTTCATCATCTTTCACCCTTTGTCCTAGCCTTTGTCTCTCGATCTTGCTGTCTGTCTGAGACACTGTAAGACACTGTCAGTTTCTCTACTTCAGTCTGGGTGCATCGGCCTCGATCTCTTTCTGCTATACAGAACCGTACATCCATCTGGCTCTTTCCCTCTCTCGCTCTCTATCTCTCCTTAATCATGAGTCTTCGTCACACACACACACACACACATACACACACACACACACACACACACACACACACACACACATACACACACACAGACACACACACAGACACACACACACACACATACACACACACACACACACACACACACATACTTACGTACAGAGAGAGAGAGAGAGAGAGAGTTCATACTCTTACCGCTATATCGCACGTACACATAAGCATGCACATTACTCAGACTGACAAGCTCGCACAGGTATAGATCGCATACGCATGGACGGAGATACACACACATACATATACACACACAGAGAGAGAGAGAAAGAGAAAGAGAACGGAAGATCAGATAGGGACGTGCTAAGGAATGTTCCCTTTCCTTCAAAGTTTCTAAGGCTTTCATTTCATTCACAGACTGATACGCAGAACATTCAAAATTGTGCAGTGCAAAAAAAAACAGTGGCCCTGGGCAGTAACCCCAAAGCAGGCAAGCAACCCAGAGAGTTTTGAGTATGATTTCAAGCAAGCAGACCTCGGTGCACCGCCTGGTGGTCGTACAAAGGAATATACAGGCAAACACACTACATACACACTAGCATACACAGGCCTTACGGTAGAGTGGAGCGGGAATGTTACAGAGCTTTTCAGAGGAAGCTCTCACGTATGCACAAAAACACACGAGGCAGAAAGGCCAACATAATAAAATACATCATAAATGTAGTCCTGCTAAAGCCTTGAAGCATAAACTGTCCACATTCTCTCTCTCTCTCTCTCTCTCTCTCTCTCTGCCTCCTGGCCTCATACACATACGCATACACCTATATATAATGTCTACGGCCCATCCACTTGGGAATTTTTAGTACCAGAACTTTAAGATCCCTGCCAAATTTTCCTTTTTTTGCCCCCCCTTTGCCAAACTTTCCCACAAAGGCTCAAATAAGGCAAAAAACACTGCTGAAATCAAAACATCTGACCCATCAAAGGCTGATTTTCTCCAGTCTTTAATACCAAATATTCCCGAGCTGAAGACCCCTTACCAATTTTTCTAGAGTGGATGGGCCATGACAATGTCATACAGACAAAAATACGGAGAAGCAGACAGATAGGTAGGCAGGCAAGCAGATGGGTAGGCAGGCAAACAGGCCATATTTTCATTTCAGGGGAGGGAAATTTTTTTACAGACAGCAAGACAGACTTAGAAGACAGATAAATAGTCAGTTACTGTGACTGTCTGTCGCTGCCAGTCGATCAGTGGGTCAGTCAGTCAGTCAGGCAGTCAGTTAGCCAGTGTTTCACCCTTGTGCTTCTCCTCAGAGTCTCAGCACTCCTGCACTCAATCAACGTGCACCTGGTCACTCAAAGGAGATGAATTTCAATACACACATAGCCTAAGGGATACAGAAAAATGTGGAACGGAGAAAGCCAGACAGAGCATATAAAGATAAAACCATATCACAGACTGGCATCCACACATATAAATACTGGAAAAATTTGTCTACAGGGGCACCGTGCATCGAAATGAGTATCGTGGACAGCAACGGGGGGATACTTTAAGACAGACATGTAGACGGACACGGAAACCTAACACGTCTACTCATTCACCCATTTACTCAAAGACACAAGGATTCACAGCCCAAAGTCAGTACAGACAGGAAATCATATATATTGTAGGACAGGCTCAAACAGGGTGAATAGAGCTAGAGGAAAGCCATAAGCGCCCGGGTTCAGCAGCTCGCTCGCGGCAGAGAGTCGCATGCGCTTGCTAGCAGATTGTCTCTGACTGTCTCCCTTTCATTTAT
>JAHBMJ010003202.1:47573-87573 GCA_018398765.1 Chromera velia | reverse complement strand
CACTGCACTCCTCGGCAGGCCCTCACTTGATTATGTTGGGGCGATTTCTCTCTTTCTCTCTCATTCTTGCCCTGCCCTGTCCGCATGCATGCATGAATGCATGCAGCATTGAAGCGGGAGTTCATGAAGTTGGACTCTTCCCAGAAGGGCACCCTGACTCCCCAGGACATCCGAGACGGGATCCTTCGAAGTTACGCGAACCAGTGCGCAGTGTGTCAGGGCAACAGAACTGTGGCTGGAGGGGGGGGGGCTCACGGCGGGGGGACGGGGAGCAGCTGCGGTCACCGGTCACACGCCGAGCTCCCGAGAGACTTCGAGCAGATGCTCAATGAAGTCGACACGGCAGGAAGCGGGGAGATTGATTACACTGGTAGGGGGGTCTGGTCTCTCTCTCTCTCTCTCTCTCTCTCTCTCTGTATGTGTTCGTATGTGTGTGAGGGAGGGGGGCGGGGGGGCTTTATATTCTGAGGGTAAGGCCTTATTCAGAGAGGAACGACGACAGAGGGATCGTCAGAGAAGTAACAGAAACCTTCAATGCTTGATTTATTTCCTTACTTCTTCCTTCTTTTCTTCTCACATACTCTGACCTGCCAACGCCCCTCCCTCCCTCTCTCCCTCCCTCGAGAGGCCTCCGCGTGCCCATGGGAGAAAGGAGAGGCTTCCATGCGCCCCGCCCAGGTGGAAGGGGAAGGAAATTTGGGTCTTTCCTTTACTACTTTCTGCATGTTGGATGTATGAAGGTGTGTATGTACGCGATTTTCATGACGGTGCACAAACGATTTGTTCTCTGAGTGAATGGCATGACCATTGCGGTGCAGAGTTTTTGGCAGCGTGCCTTCACCAAAGGCATTACGCACAGGAAGAAGCCTGCAGGTTTGTCTCTCTCCTCTCTCTCTCTCTCTCTCTCTGTGTGTGTGTGTGTGTGTGTCCGTCCGTGTCTTGCAACCACCCACGCACTTGCTCACAATCTGACTTTGTCACGCGTTGTTTTTCCGGCTCTTCGCTTCTCCCTGAACGCGTCGATGATTTTGTTATCTGTCCAGATCTGTCCGTCCCCATGCCCCTCCTTCCCTTTTTGTGATGGGCCGGCTGGCCAGCTGTCGGTTCTTTGAAAATACCCTGTGATGCGGCCTTCTGCAGCTTCAATTGAGGCCAAGTTTGTGCTTGCTTGGTTTCTCCTCTTTCCATGCTCTCGTATTGCATGCATGAGGGGAAGTTGGCATGCGGAGGGGGAAAGCAGTTGCATTCCCTGATTTGTGTTTCTCTGTTTGTTGGTTCACGCAGTGGATTTCCTCACAATCGCTTTCTTTCGTATTGTCCGCGCAGAGCTGCGTTCCGTGTGTTCGACGCTGACGGCAACGGCCGCATCTCCCGAGATGAGATCAAACAGGTCCTCCTCAACGCGCGGTCGGCCGGGGGGGACGAGGACGACTTTGGAGACTCTGCGCGTGTAGCTGAAGACGACATCGGTCAGTGAAATGACATAGCTAGCGGCTTTCCCGTTTTCCTTCTTTGTTTCTTCTCTCTCCTTGAGCCACTCTGCAAGCAGCCCCAGTGCAGTACAACCACCCTAAGAGAGTGCGAGCGTGAATCTTCGTCCAAAAAATGTATGCATCGAGGCACGGGCAGCGGAATGGACTGTTCTTCTTGTCTTCCATGTAGATGAGTGTATGTCGATGGTATCCGGGCCCCCTTTCTCCCCTTTTTTCCTTTCTTGTCGCCTCACGTCATGTGTTTTGCTGCGTTTTTTTTTTTTTTTTTCTGACGGACACTCGCTCCTGCACGGATTCTGCTGTTTACCCATTTTTCGATCGCTCGCTCCCCCGCTCTCTCCCAGCCTTCGTCTCGTGCCTTTTCGCATTCGCTTTTGTTTGTTCTGTTCTGTTCGATGGATCTATACATGCAGAAAACGAGATTGATCGAGAGCTAGGTTGCCAAGACCAAATTGACTTCGAACAGTTCTGCAACATCATGAGGAAAGGTCAGTTGGTCGGTTGGTCGGTGAGTCACCGTTGAAGGTGTGTGTGATGTCATTGCAAAAGAAGCCATTCAACGGTAGCAACACTACAAGAGGTGTCGTTCGGCAACACGACACGCAAGCAGGTGGGCGCAGGACCACGGGCAGGATGCGCGGCAAGGGAGGCAGCCGGGGCAGCGAAGAAAGAAAGAAAGAAAGAACGAAATTCTCTCTGAAAGGACGCAGAGCCATGCAGGCAGGCAGGTCTCTAGAGGGGCGGCTGCATTCAGAAGTCACCCCGGTGACAGAACGAGAGAGACACGCAACACCAACATGCACTCAGCCGGACAGACAGAACGACAGATAGAGAGACAGAGAGACAGACAAATTCATAGGCAGAACCCACCCGCGGCGAGAGAGAGAGCGTTTGGATTTTTTAGTTCCGTCTGCCCGCCTCCCTCCTCCCCCACTTCTCCGGTGTTCTTCCTACTCGAAAGAGTCAGTCAGTTGCCTCTCCGTCTCTCCCACCAGCTTACACGGCAGAGCGAATGGAAGAGGGAAGCTGCAACCTGCCTTTGCTGCCTGTGCCTCACGTATTCTCTCTCTCTCTCTCTCTCTCTGTGTTGTGTATGTGTGTGTGTGTGTGTGTGTGTGTGTGTATGTGTGTGTACATCCCGCCTGCATGTGCACACGCGTGCCCGTCGCCTCATGTCCTTCCTTCCTTCTGCCTGCAGTGCCGAGCCGAGCGCTCCTTGCGGGGACAGAGGAGAGCCAGGGGATGATGCAGAAGGTGCCGTCGAGGAGGACAATGTCCAGAGGCCAGATGGGGTTGGAGGGCACGGGGCAATTTATCTCGGGGTCGCAGCAGTGGGTGCTGCGGCAGGACAGCGGGATAGATGTACCAGCAGGGTTTGGCTTGACCTCCTTGTAGCGTGCGTGGAGAGGGTGCGACCGAAAGAAGACGAGAGAAGAGAAGAGAAGAGAAGAGAAGGACGAAGGGGCGGAAAGGCGTCGACGTTTTTAAAAAGCGTTGGTACCCTTGCACACTTTCATATTCTTTTTTGGGGTAGTGGGTCCTACTTGCCACCTCATCAGTTGAATCATCGCTCTTTTATCTTTCTTTGTTTTGCCGATGCTTTGAAATTTAATACGGGTACAATGACTTTCGCACAACAAGCGTGCGAACTAGCAAGGAAAGAGGCAGACAACTGTGGAATCGTTGTGGGCAGTGCGCGACCGTCAGCACGGTGGCTTGGGGATGTCAGGGGGGGGAAGGGGTTTGGCATGGGGGGCCTGTTTCAGTCCAGGAATAAAGGCGGTGGGTTGCCTTGGTTTTGATGTTTGGGTGAGTGCCTTGAGACGGGTCTGAAGAAAAAAGGGAGGGAGAACGAATCGATGGATTGCAGGTTCATTCTTTCCTTCATTCGCTCTTCCTTTCTCTTTTTGCCTCCCGGCCTCGGGTTTGCTGGACCTGGCTGGGCTGGGGCATGCGTGCCTGCCTTAACTGATCAATAGCGGTGGGAGAGTGAGAGGGAGAGAGACTTGATTGGATGAACTCGGCATGCCGTCTCGTTGAAAAAAAAAAGGGTGTTTCGAGCTGTATGAGGAAGATTTTTTCTTTGCACCTACTACTCATGCAGTGATGCAAGGAAACTACACGTACGTCAGAAGGAAGGAGGGAAGGAAGTAAAGAAGGGGGTGAGTGAGAGCCGAGGGACGAAGGAGGAAAGAAGAGGAAATGAAAGAAAAAAGAATGTGTCTTTCTGTCGGTTGAAGGAGAGAGAGAACAGAGCGGAAGGGAAAAGGAAAGAGCGAGCAAATGGGGCCACATCCAATTGACGGCATGATAGGCCCCCGTTCCTCTCTCCTTCTCTTTCTCTTTCTCTCTTTCTTTCTTTTTTTCTTTCTTTCTTCCTTCCTTCCTTTCTTCCTTTCTTTCTCTCTCTCTCTCTCTCTCTCTCTCTCTCTTTCTCTCTCTCTATTTCTTTTTTCTTTTTTGGCCGCATAGCTCTGCTTCCTCTTCCAGGGCAGAACATAAAGCGGAAACGGGGGGGGGTGAACGCGCAGTTCACGTGATTGGATCGTCTTGATTATTCAATTGGCGCTGTTTCTTTTTTCCATTACACCGGCTGCGGGAGGGCATGTGTGGCCGAACGTTGCAGTCTAAATTGAGACTCTACATGTCTCTTTCTCCTTCCGTGCTTGCCTCTACTCTCTGTTTGATTGAAAGAAGTTGTCTCTTTACTCTCTTTTCTTCATTCAGCTGGGGCAGGCAGGCAGACGGGTAGGATTGAGGGAGAGCTGAGTGTTCTGTTCACCGGCCGTTGATTTCCTCTTCTTTTTCCTGCTGTGTTCTCTTCTCTTCAGTTGCCCTCGTTTGTCTCTTTCTTCCGCTGTGACACAAACAAACGCAGTCATGCAAAAAAAGAAAGAAAGATCATACAGAGACACCCGTTGGGCGCGGAGAGAAAGAAGAAAAAGGGCATCCAAAGAAAATAGGCAGGCAAGCAAGCAGGCAGGCAGGCTTGGTCTCTCTCTGGCTAAATCATTTTTGATTCCGACGGAGGTGCTGCATCTTTTACCTCAGTTTTTCCCTTTTCTTTCCTGCCGCCTGTCTGATGACGAAGGGGAAGAAGGGGACTCTTTTTTTCTGCAGTCTTCCCCGGGTAGGCTTTTAACTCGGGAGTGCATTTTTGTGTGTGGAGAGAGGGAGGGAGAGGGAGGACGGAGAGGAGGCAACTGGAGATATGTTTCCCTGGTCTTCCTCCTTACAGTAGTCGTCGATTCCAGCGCCCTCTCTTTCTCTTCTGTCCGACCTCGTGCGTGTCTGTCTCTCTATCTGCCCTGTTTGCTTGTCTGCCTTCCTGTGTGTCTCTGTCTGTCGCTCAAAAAAAGTCACATCGTCTGTCGGTCAGACACAGAATAATCCAATTTTGTTTGTGTGTCGTACATGCCTGCACAATTCATTTTTCATTTCTTGTTGGTTTGATCTATCTCGCTTTTTTACCGTCTAAATGTCTCTTTGCACCGTCGCTGGCTGCACATGGACTCCTTTTTTTTCGGTTCATTTGGAGAGACCGAGACGGAATGAACGCACAGACAGAACCTGGCAAGGAAAGACATTTATTTCCTTTTTTCTTTCTGGCCTGCACGCATGAACGAATCTGAATAAAAATGAGGGAGGACGCAGGCAGACGCGCATCTACCCCATGGTTGCGTTGCACCTGATGAGGGGAGGTGTTTTGTTTTGTTTTGTTTTGTTCCCCCCCCCCCTGCTTAACTCTGGCTGGCCCTCTTGGTGATTTCACTATCAGCTGAGTGGAGTGCGTGGGGGGGAGGGGAGGGGACGGAAGGATGGAAACGCGTGGATCGAAGTGCTTGCGTGCGTCATTGTCGTGTCGTGTGCATGTGGTTGCGCGCCTTCCTGTGTGGAGCAGGTGGTGAAAACAGGTGTGTGTGCACGTATGCGTGATTGATGCAACAAATGAAATCCCTCAATGCCCTGTTGTCGTCTTCGATGGATTTTTGAAAAGCAACCTCTAAGCAGGTTGGTCTCTTGAGGGGCAGCGGGAGGGGGGTAATATCTCGGAAGGCAAAGGGTGTGGGGGAGAGAGTTCCCGTGGAGTCTTCCACGTCTCTCTCTCTTTCTCTGTGCGTATGCGTGTGAGAGACAGGTGTACGTGTTCGTGCTTGTGGTTGGCTTCTCGTTGGATGCCTCCATGACGTATGTGGTTGTTTTGTTCTTGTTTCGGTGTGCATTCTGTTCGTGCGTGAAGGTGTGCGATGTGCATGTGTGTATGCTTGTGTGTGTATGCTTGTGTGTGTGTTTTTGTGTGTGTGTGTGTGTGTGTGTGTGTGTGGAATTGTTCCTGGCCGGTCGTGGGATCGCGTGATTTCTTTCCTGCACTTTACTTTGAACGAATGCAACAGGGCAGGTATGTGGGTGCATGCATGTATGTTTCCTTCCCTATCTCTTCCCTCATCCCCACCTACTGAAGCATGGTTATCTTAATACAGTTTTGTTGTTGTTGGTTGGCGTCAATGATTCCTTTTGGACGTTCGCGAGGGAGGGAGGGAGGACATGTGGGGACGTAACTCTGTCCGTGGCCCAATACTGGCATGTGGACTTTCGTTTTCGGTTCAACAGAAACTTTCATCGGGTAATCAGGAGGGAGGACCGAGGCCGATCCCTCAGTGCAGTGCTGGGGTGGGTGTTCCCTTTCTGAATTAAATTCCTGCCGTGTCCTCCCCCCTCAACTTCAGTCGTTGCGGAAAGAGGGCACTTGAGAGGACCACCTCAATCGTCAAACGGATCAATCGCGCCTGCTGTAAGCACCGCTTGGAGCCAAAGCTGCCTGCAGTGTGTATGTAGAAAGGAGTGGAAAGCTTGCGTGCGTTCTTTAATGCGTGCCTTCCTTCCGTTCTGCTGTGTCACAGCGTCACGTCGACGTGGATAATAACGTAAATCCCGTTTCCCATCTTTACGTGAATATCAACGAACTGATCTGTCTCACCCACTCTTTCACTCATCAAGTCACCTGGTCACAGAATTAATAGAAACCCGCTTGTCCCGTCCAGGTTGATGATTCGCTTTCGAATATAAATCAAGGGGGCTGGATTACTTATTCAACTTTCCATACGTCATCCGCGTGTCAATTCTGTACAGACTGTCTTACTTTTAGGATTCTAGGCGTATCACAGAGAAAAAAAAAAATAATTTAAGCTAATTTAAGCCCATCCTCGATCGTTTTTTTTTTTTTTGCCCGACGATGTTTGGTGAAAAACAACTGTTGTTGAATTGTTGGTCCTCCAGGCGGGACTCGGTGATGCACTCAAGAAGCCCTTCATATCGAAAAGGAACGGTAGATGGGAAGAGGCGGAAATGGACTATACTTGGAGCTTGAAGAGCCGACAACCACCATCCACCTATGTGGGCTAATATCTGCAGACATTACAGAATGCCCGTAGCTTGAAGGCCACGCTCTAGTGCCGTACTAGGAAAAAAGGCTCTACTAAGTCTACCGAGGCATCATCTAGTAAGCTTTCGTCTAGTGTATCGAGTAGGCTTGCTGAAGCCTCGATCAATTATATACTGGCCACAACAAGCGGGACAAGGTAAAAGGGCAATAAGCGCTCGGACAGGGGGAGGGGAGAATTTAGGAATAAAGTGGCACATCTGTAACAAAAAAAAAAGTCTGGTGATCGTTCTTTCTATAGTGCTCTTTCACAATTATTTCTTACTCAGACGGGATCGTGAAAGAGTAAATTATGTGCGTTGAAGTGCCTTTGTAAGGTTAAAAAAAGCCAGCGCTTACTTTCGCTTGCCTGCTTGCTTATCTCAGATACCAAACCACTCCAAAGGTGCCGCTTCTCGCAAAGATACACCTAGAAAATTTTTGATCTCTTCAATGGTGGCCTCTTTCCAGGTATTTCCAGCTTTTGATGGCCGAGCAGGTTGGCCGCACAGCCAGACACCCTTCTCCACCTCTACCGGCACGCTCCTACCTTCTGGCTTCCGGTTTCTTTCCTTACATTGGTAGCCCCACTTTGCAGTAACCTTGTGCTTCTTGACTGTTACCACGAGGAATCTGCCGTCCTTGGGGACAATGAGAAAGGCGGTCGTCCTTTCGCCTGACACGCTTCGAGCGACATCTTTGAGAGTCTCTCCAAGACTGTCAACATTGTCTGCGCCTACAACTTGCTTCATACCACCAAATCTGTCCCTGGAAGTCAGATGGGGGAGGAGCCCGAAGGGGACGCTAGGTACCCTTCCCCATTCAAGTTGCAGCAGCTGGAGTGCTGTTGCAGCTCTCATCAATCCTTCCCAACCTTTTCCATCGTTCTCATCGGAAGTCATCAATCGCTTAAGCTCACCAGCTATCAGCTGGAGACTTTCACCCCACTTACTTCTCTGAAGCCTCCCACACTCCGGCAACATCGCAGCAATTATATTATATATCCAGGGGGGACCCTCACCGCCGTTCCATCGAAATCCATGAAACACCATCATGGCTCAATGATCTTCGAGGGTTCGTCACCGTCTAAAAAAGCTGCAACAAGAACTTTCACCACGGCGTCCTAATTGACGGATCTATGGCGTAGACCTCCCTCCCTTCTCTTAAGAGGATCTCTTGCCAGACGATCACGAAGTTCGTCAAACCTGCCTTTGTCATGGCAGACGAGGCCCAGGGACCGACCGTAGAAGACTACAGCCGCCGGCGTTGCCCCAGACCAGAGCTCGCGAGCGTTCTTGATATTGTCAAGCAGAGGGAGCTGGCACACCTCAACTCTACAACCAGTGGGGAAGCCCATATCCAAACCAGATGCCACCTCGGCTTTCAGCGTATATATGTGGCTGCTGAAGGCAAACAATCGGCCAGCGGGGACAAAGAAATTTGGTTTCAGAAAATTGTACACTTTTTGTATGGCTTTCTCGTAGTGCTTTGGAGAGAGCTTGGTTTTGCCAAGCTGAAGGAGAACATTCATCTCGTCAATGACAAGCACGGCAAGAGTCTTAGAGACCGCTCGCCTCCCGTTTATGTACGTCTCCACTTCATCACATGTTGTAGTGTACTCGGAGTGCCAAGAAGCAAAGGACATCGTATATCCACGCTCTTCATACCATTTGGTCTAGACGATGCGCTCCAGCAGCATAGTCAGCAGACCGTTGCCCTCTTTTTCTCTTCGTGTCAGCGTGTCTATCTCCTTTCCACTCACTGCTATGCTATCCTTATCATTGAATGAAACGAAGATGACCGGGGTCCCACGACGGTGCAATTCCTGGGCCAGCTCCTTCAGAACGCGGGTCTTTCTACTACGAGAAAACCTCATGACAGCGAGGGGTGCCGCTTTTTTGATCGTATGCGTGTCGTCTTGCTTCATCAATTCCACTGCCGTGTCTACGGTCCTCTTAACCCACGCTCTTGATACAAATTTCTTCGGGTCTTCGCTTTTCAACTTGGGAGGTTGGACTCCATTGACGCTCTGAAGCCTGAACATTTTTTTCGACCCTCTAACAGTGTCCTGACTACGCTTCCTCCCTGCATACAGACCAAACGTGCAGAAAATGGCTTATAGAATGGGCAAAAGGCACTTCTATTTATATGGGTATGTCCTCCAGCCACGCAGACCGATACAAAAACGAGACGAACGGCCAGACCGCAGAAGCCATTGACGGTCACACACAAGGCACAGACGCACCCCACCCTACGGACGGCTCACGACAACGTCACTCGTTCACACTCGTTGCGCGACCTCGAATGTATCAGGAATGAATTTTTGTTCGGCCGCAGTCAATCTTCAGCCACGCATATGAACGAGCACCGAAGACACACGAAGATCCAGTCCGACCAGCCAGGTGTCGAAAGAGAGAAACCATAGACGCAATTAACCTTCAGCCATGCACGCATGTAAATGACACATGAAGATCTAGTCTGACCAGCTAAGTGGATCCAATGTTGGAAGAGAGAAACCATGGACGCAATCGACCTTCAGCCACTCACGCAGGTAAACGATCGAGCACCAGACACACACGAAGATCCAGTCTGACCAGCCAAGCGGAACGACGCAGTCAACCTTCAGCCATACACATGAACAAGCACCAGACATACACGCCTATGCACCAAATACCCGGAGGTCTCGGACCAACAGCTATTCGATCATACACAGCTCTTGTCGAGCTAAAGGAATGGAGATCTCGAATGTATCATGGAGAAATTTTTGTTCGGCCGCAGTCGATGTTCAGGCACACCAGACACAATCCTACCAGCCAGACGAACGCAATCAACCTTCAGCCACCCACCCACACACGATGATCTAGTCCGACCAGCCAAGCGGAACGACGCAATCAACCTTCAGCCATGCATATACGTGAACGAGCATGCATGCACCGAACACCTTAGGACCAACAGCCAGCCATTCGATCACACACAGCTCTCGGCACTTCAATCTAGAGACACCAAACGTATATGCTGGGGATTTTTGTTCCAGTAAAGAAGAAAAGGGGAAGGCCCGCAGACACCCTCATGGCACGTTAGTCTACAGCATGCTAGAGAAATTTTTGTTTAGCCCGCTCACGTCTAACTGACTTCCGCGACCATCCATGATGATGCACCGACCCGAACTTGCACGCGTACTTCAATCTAGTAGACCAGGCATACGCACGCATGCACGCATATGAGAACATAGTCACAGAGGTAGCTGATGGTCACGCGCGGACATACGCGGGAAAAAGAATGAAGTTGATCTAAAGAGATGGCGGGGACGAATGTATGCTAGAGAAATTTGGGGGCGAATAACGTGACACTGTACGGGGAGAAGCGTAAGCGTTAAAGGTAGCGACTGCCTGAGTTTACTGACCGGAGTTCGGTTCGGGCGGCTGCTTAGCATCTTTGAATGCCTTAGTAGCTGCTTTGTCCTCCAAAAGAACCGCTGGAATGTCATATCTAAAGCAGCTCCCCAAATGGCCGAATCCTTGGCCGACTTCACCCATGCAGGCTTCTTCTGACCGGGTTGGGCAATGTTGGGTATTCCCACTGCCTGCAGCCGCACTATTCCCATAGTACGCTAGGGGGCCGCACTCTACATATAGGTAGATCATGACCCCTGACTTTAAAGAAAAACAGACAAAAATCTAGGAATGTTATACAAGAAGTTTCACAAAAAACCAAAAACTATAAATTACAGAAAATATGACAGTAACATTAGTTTTTATGTTGGGCTAGAAACATGCATTCATTTTTATGAAAAACTTTGTGTCGCCAGGTTTTGTTGGGCTGTTGGGCTTGTTGTACTGTTGGGCTTTACTTTGCCAGGAAGCTGTTGGGCGCCCAACACGCCCAACACACAACATGCCCAACAAGAAAGCCCAACATGGCCCAACAGCTTAACAAACACTAGTGCGCTCCCAACATGCATAACATACACAATCATGATAAAGGAAATAAAACGTTTGATTCGTCTGTGGAATGAAATTGATTACTCCGAAATGACTGCCGATGAAGAGGGATGACTTGATGAATGAGTTGGAAAGGTTAAGCATAAGGAGTATGCATTTGTCTATATTGTGTGTGCAGGTTTGTCTCCATTTTCTTTGGTATATTGTGAACGTTTTACGAAGAGTTTCAGGCTCATACTGCACCAATGTGCAGGGCTGAATATCTTGAATGGTGTCTGTTATATTCATATGCTTTGATATGTAGACCTGGCGTGTAAAAGAAGCTTGTAGAGAAGGGAAGGGACCTTGTTGGGCTTTGTTGGGCACTGTTGGGCTTCATGACCTGTTATGCAGCTGATAAAAGGCCCAACAGAGCCCAACAAGCAACAAGCCCAACAGAACCTGGCGACACGACTTTGAACTGACATTTCTTAAGACTGAAGTTGAACTAGAGCTTGAGAATAGCCCAACATAACACTCTAGAATGTGCTTCATCTGCTAGTTTTAACTTTATAACTTGGAATATAATATATAGTGTAAAAGGATGTTGGAAAAGTTAGGGATGAAGCTTAGGTATACCTATAGTGTGGCCCCCTAGCGTAGTACGCGTGGGCGAGCCAATTCTTTGTCTTGTTTGAGAGCGCCCACTCTGCACTACGCACGGAATCGATCAGCAATGACAGGATGTACAGACGGAATGGGGAGGAGACGGCTGGGGAAAGGAGAACAAGAGGCGGAGAACCAGTACCACAACCGGAACGAGGCACGAGGAGAACAGAAGAGAGTCGGACCACGGACATAAACGGATACCTACATGAAGTCTGAACGACTACCGACCAAAAAACGGAAATATACCGACCTGTAGCAATGCCGGTATCCTCGAACAGCTCGCTTCCTCTCACACCGTCGCAGCAGAAGTGCTACACAGAGGGGAGAGCAGCACAGCATGCAATCAATAGCGTAGGTCAATGGAGAAAGCGACAGCAAGGAAATGCCGACTCACCGCGTTCTCCGTCTCTGATCTGAGGTCCAGCTTGCAGCCATCACGCCCAGCCAGACGTTGCTTGAGACCTGCAGGTAGGTAAACGAGAGACGAAATGTGGATCCTAGATTGCAGAGCCCACAGGCGTGTACAGACTACACACGCAGAAGCAGACAACCCTGACGTACCCTGTGCAGGTTTTCCTGGGGGGCAACCTCGCCAATCCGATACGAGTCGCCCTTGGCTGCCTCCAGAGCGAGCCATAGCACCCCCTCCCCTACCTTCCGCAAGATGATCCTCCGTACCTGAATGCAGTCATACATGAAGTGTAAAATGCACATGTACCTGCCGCAAAGAAGTGTGCACCTGCTAAAAAGAAGTACACACCTGCCAAGAAGAAGAGCGCACCTGCCGAAAAGAAGTGCGCACCTGCTGAAAAGAAGTGCACACCTGCAAAGAAGAAGTCACTGTGCGCATCTGCCAAAGAGAATTGCACACCTGCCGAAGGAGAGTGCGTACATGCAGGGAAGAAGTACGAGCCTAGCTAGAGAGAGAGAGTGCGTTCCTAGCTGTCAAGCGGAGCTGTACACTGGGACCGCAGATGACTGAGCTCGAACCAACGAATCAAAAGAAGAAGGGGAGAAGCACCACACTTTGTGCTGCTGGTAAGCAGACCCACCTGGGCATTCGTACAGATGTTCAAACGGGCGCCAGAAGGGGCCTAGGCCTGCATGCAGCGGAGGAGAGTGGGCGAAGATAGATACACGGACAAGCCGGGGGCTCAGACATACAGAGAGAAGGAGAGGGCACCGGTGGACAGCTGACTGACCTCTTTTCGAAGGGCTGTGAACGGGTTGCAGTCCTTAAACCCCATGTTTGGCTGCCGGAAGGCCTTCTCGCGACTGTCCACAGAACCTGCCGAGAGATCCCGAGGAGGAAGAGACAGTCAAGTGAGAGAAGCCAGGTGAAAAAGAGAATCGCATGCTGTTTTGAAAGAGAAGAGGCCCCGCTAAGGCTTGATGAAAAATATAGCCAGCAGAACCGGTAGGGGACCCGAAGAGAGCCGACTCGCAGCTTTGAAATTCGGCTGGAGCTTCTGATCATGAGAACGATGCAGGCAGAATAGATAGCATCGGCCTACAAAAGAGAAAGAGCCGGGCAGGAAGGCAGAAAGACTTCCGAATGGGGGTGGCAGTCTTCAAACCGAAGTGTGATAGACCCACGAAGGTGAAAGCACCTTATAGATAACCGACCGAATCAATAGAAAACCGACCTACGGCAACGCCGGTATCCACACCCTCCCTGAATGTCTCGCATCCTCACACAGCATCGCAGAAGTGCTGCAAAGAGGAGAAGGAAGCACAGCATGCAACGCGACAGCGTATGACCCAGCGGTGAGAAGAGGTAGAGGCCGTCAACTCACCGTGTTCTGCAGCTCCATCGCCAGGCTCGCGTCACAGCCATCACGCCCACCTAGAAGCTGCTCGAGACCTGCAAGCAGGAAAAACGAGAGACGGATTGCAGTCAAACAGTCAGAAAGAGTCTTAACACGCCGGCAGAAATCCGTACGTGGAAGATGCAAAGGACACCCGCTGACCAACGTACCTAGTCCTCGGGCCTGTGCATGGCCTGCAGGCTCGACTCCTCTTCAGCACCCCCCGGCACCCTCGAAATGCCTTCAGCCGGGACCACCACCTTCAGGAAGGCTGTAAGACATCGGTCCCCTGGAGTTCCCGATGACTGTGGGCACACGGAAGGGCAAGGAGACAGTTAGAAGGCATTAGCATAGAAACAGCCAGAAAGAACGCAAACGGACGGAGAGGGGCGGGGCAAAAACAAACAGATACCTGGAGAGAGGAAAAAGCGAAGGAGAGCAGGACCCGACACCAGAGATCTGTGCGATTGAAAGCTGAAGAACCCTGCTCTACTCTCTTTCGATTTCCATCACGGGTCTCCTCGGCGAGACTGCCAAAGTTAAAGAACCTTGGTGTACGGCATGTCTTTTTTTATGATTCAATGCGGCCAGACTGCGAAAGCTGAAGAGCCTTGGTATACTCTATGTCTTTTTTCGCGCATTCGATCGGTCATCCTGAACAACTCAAACTGAAAAGCGAACCTGCTGACGTGTCATCTTGTTGTTGGAGAGAGATCCGCACTCCCTTACACTCCGATTGTCCTTCCTAGAGGTGCGACTACAAGCTGCCTGCAATAACCGTGCACAGGGATGGAGCACAGATAGGAAGAAGAATCTCTACGAGCTCTGATACCTCACGGAAGCATCTAAAGCGACAGTCAAAGAGCAAGAGAGAGTCTCGACACATCAAAAGAAATGGGCATACGCGGAAGACGCAAAGGACACCCGCTGACCGACGTACCCCGTAGAGGCCTTGCAGGCTCGACTCCTCTCCGCCACCTCCCCGCATCCCCGAATAGCCCTTGTCCGGGACCACCACCTCTAGGACGGCCATGAGCTCCCCTGAAGTTCCCGACAACTACAGGAAAAAAGGGCGAAATTGAACTTATGGATGAGTACAAAGACAGCCAGAAAGAATGAAGGCAGATGGAGAGGGGCGGGGCGAAAACGAGTGAAGACCTAGAGAGAGGTTAATGCGCAGAAGAGCAGGACTTGATACGACAGATCTGTGCGATTGAAAGCTGAAGAACCCTGTAGTGCTCTCTTGCGTTTTCCATCGCGGGTCGGCTCAGTAAAGCCAAAGAGCTTTAGTGTACTCTACATCTTTTTTCGAGCGTTTGTTCAGCCAGACTGAAAAAAGCAAAATGAAGAAAAAAAAACCTGCCGACGTACTGTCGTCCTGTTAGAGGGAAACCCGCACCCTCACACGCTCCTTGAACTCTGACTGTCCTCCTCACAGGTACACCAAGCCGCCTGAGCGAGACGGGGCAGATGTAGAAAACACAAGAATCCTTGCGAGCTTCGATTTCTGAAGGAGAAAGAAAAACTGAGAAAAGTGGAACGACATTCCAGACAGGCATTCCCGCCTCAACATACTGCATGGCTATACCAAGAACAAGCAGTCATGTGGCAAGAACACGAAGACAGACCTCTTAAGTTCCCGTCATCAGCTCCCCCTTTGCCCATTCTGCTCTGGATCTTCGCACCTGCAAAGAAAAAAGATCGAAGGAGACCTCATGTGTGCACGGCTTGACGCTAGATGTGCTCGGATTGACTGTATTGAAGTCTGTCTTGTCCATACAACAGCACCCCAATTACCGTCCCTCGCGTTCTAACTGCAGCCCACATGACATTCCTCAGCCGGAAGTACACCGCAGGAAGACCGACCTACCTGTTGAAACACCGCCTCACTGGGAGGCTGAGTCCTTCCCGTTCTCGTGGAGCGGTATCGCCTCCCAAGTGCTCTGACGGCCCATCCTGGCCCCTGCAGAGACACCGCTTCATCGAAAGACCATGAAGGCGTCTACTGCTCTTGTACAGCAATAACGGGAGACGAAGAGCCACTGGTAGAAAAACCGGGGAAAAGTGATAGGAACTAGCGACAAAAAGCTAAAGAACCGTTTCGTACTCTAATGCTTCTGCACTTCTCATGCCCACAAGACCAAGAAGGACCGCAGGGAAAAAAGAAAGTGTCGCCGCTGATCTTCACATCCCGGATCCCCCAGAGACCCCAGATCCTTAGTACACCCCAGTTGCTCTCTACACCCCTCTCCCGCTCTACACCCCTCAGAGTTTCCAGCTCTACACCCCACTTCAGCTTTGCTCCATCCTAGCCAGACCCTTGCACCTGTATATAGAGAACGTACAAAAAACTGCTGTCTCGCTTTTTGTGCGAGCTTGTCAAGGTAATGAAAAGATAGCTGCTGTTTTGACCTTGGAAAAAAAAGGTGGGGCTGCCGAAAATCTGCGGGCAGGGTGGGAGTAAAGGCAGAGAACAGCATGGCTGTAATACTGAAGGTCTGATGAGCAGGTCTAAAAAGCAGCCAGTCGATGGGTGCCTGGGGATCTGAAAACAGCAGCGTGCTGGAGAGGGGTGCACCTGACGAAAACGAACCCCCGATACAGATGAGCAGAACAGCTAGGGCATACCCAAAAAAATTGGAGGGTGCTGACCATTTTCCTTCAGTTCGGGGACCTCGTCTTACTTCTATTCCGAGAATGGCACAGGTCCTGCATACGGGTGGAAAAGTCGAACAAGGGTTGCTGGTGTGAAAACGGATCAAAGTACACAGAGTGGGGATCTGGAAACGATCTTGAGAGGAGTGCAGTCAAACAGGATCCTATCGAATTAAGGAACGGGAAGACTAATAAAGAAACGCAAAAGATGTCATTGAACGGTTCGAGCGACTGATATAGACAGAGTACCCGTATAGTACATTAAAAGATTGGTGCTGACCCCTAGGGTATTTCATTAAAAAAAATAATAATAAAAATTAATTTTATACCCCCCTCTTCAAGTATGTAAAACACTCTAGACATCTAAAAGTATGCTTAATATGGTTCTTTACCTAAAAGAACCTTCATGAACTTAAAAAAAGACTTGTAGCATCATGATTTATGATGATTATTTAAGGTTTTCATCATATTGCCATTAGTGACCATGTTTGATTTGATTATATTTGATTTGATTTGATTTGATTTAATTTGAGCTTCAACCTCAAATGTTTGATATTTGAGGTAAGATTTGAGGTTAACCTCTTAGGGTTCCTCACTGAGTCACTGACTTACTGTCACTCTGATCATTTTTCTCATGACAATAGTTGTCAGAACATTTCTGATGTGTGTTTCAAAAATTTAAAAAAATATATATAATTATAACTTATCAGTTCCGTAAAAAAAATATGCCTGTATGGCAGTGTATATACACTAGTCACTAAGACTCACTCTAGTACTAATAGAGATTAAGAACGTAAAATTGATAGATTTGAAATTGCATATGACTTTTTGTTGATATGATAAAGTTAGAGCACGTACCAAAATTGAAGTGACAATCACTCAGCTTTATGACACTTCCTTTTCCTCTTCTTCATGATCACTTTCTTCAATGTGAATCGAATCGATCGGTGGTGGGAGCTGTTGAGAGCTTTTTCTCTGGCTTTTTGGCTTTCCAGGAGTAGGTGCTCCTGGGCTTCTATTCGGTTGCGGAGAGATGACAACGGGGTGAGACGGAGAACCGTGCACACGTTTGCTATTGCTGTTAGTGTTGGGACCGTCCTGTTTCTTGTGTTGGAGGTGAATATAGAGAGGTCGGTAGCCTTCCTCACCCGGAGTGATAACTTTCTCAGGAGAGGGAAGTTTCCCCCCAGCCTTCTCAGCATTTGCGTCTGCGACCGCCTCCTTTAGTTTCAAATTAGTCCTCCCACCGGGCCTTGCAGGAGCGGCCCCCCCTCCAGCACTGTCAGCAGCCCCCCCATTGCCTTTTCCCTTGCCTTTCTGGAACTACTCCACACCGACAGGGAATGTGGTCGCAGCCTTTCGACACTCGGGGTTAGGGGCATACTACAATCTCTCGTGGTTCATATCCAAAATGTCCCAGTCATACAGCATGTCTCTGGTGCCGAATCGGTCAAAAGCGGGGTACCTCACCCATGGATCCGTCTCGTAGGCGACAATCTGCTTCTCATGCACCTTCACCAACTGAATCACATTTGCCCCCTTTTGCACGGACCATATCTTTTTTGCGTACCCGGCTCTAAAAACAAATGCCTCTTTCTTCCTGTTCGACCCTGTCAGATTGTGTGACGTATCTTTACGGGGTGTAAAATGTTTGCAAACGCTCAAAAAGGGGGCCGTAAAAGATGTTCCAGCACCAGAAAAGTTAACACAGCTATTTGGGAAAACGTTCAGCTGATCGGTTTACCTTTGTATAAAGTAAAAAGGGGTGAAATGTCAATTTCAGTGCAGCTCAAAACGTTTTTTTTTTGAGAGCAAACCATCAAGATTTAGGTTTTTTCATTTGAATCAGCATGTGTGATGGATTGATACTTGCAAAAGTTTTTTCGGGACCTTCATATTTGAGGTTGAAAGTCATATTGATCAAATATTTGATCGTATTTAATAGGTCTTTAAACACTAGGTCCTCCCTGACTGAATATTTGATTTGAGCTTAAGCCCTACCTCAAATCAAATCAAATCAAATCAAATCAAATCAAACATGGTCACTAGTTGCCATTTAGGGTTCTAAGAGTAGTAAAAACATCGTTATGTAACCTAACACTTAACCTACCTAAACCTTATGTAACCTGGTATAACCTGTTTCAAATCACTTCATTAATACCAGTAGACATGATATTAAAACTATATGACTCAACTTTCCTTCAGCTTTCATCCTTTTCATCACTTTCACGCTCAATCATATCATTAAACTAACTTTCTGCGCAAGCAAGCTCGTCGTTATTTACCGTTACCCCCCCCCCAACCAAAACTGCCAAATACAACCAGAAAAAAGCAGCAGAAAGGGGTGTGTCATCAGTTCTCAGCGTTAACGTGCGACGGAATAAAAGCGGTTTGAACTTTGTTGTGTCATTTGAAGAAGAAACCTGTTCATATGAAATGATACGAGCGGAAAATGTGGCATTCTCTTCAACAAGGGCAATCCGAGATACCCCCAAACTTCTTCCTTTTTTTATTGTTGGGTGCACATCAAATAGATCAATTAAGTCCAAAACTTTGCGGACAAACCACTCTTCTATACTGCTATTACTGCTTTCCCACCTGCAAGCAACAACGTCCCCTACCCCAACAGAATAGTCCCCCCTCTCTGGCAAAACATAACGAAATCGAAGCTTGTGTGTTAAACGCATCATCCGATCAGCATGCAGCTTTTCATCTTGCAAAAGCATACAAGCAGAAGAAAGGAGCAAATTTCTCTGACTAGGTACCTCTACCCGCACCTAGCCCACACCAATCTGAAAGTGACTGAAAAGAGACACTGGGACCCTGACACGGACGGCAAGAGCTACCGTGACCTATACCGTGACTGTATGCATATAGCTCTGACGTGTACACCGTGTGAGCTTGCTAGAAAGCCGGCCAAGGAGAGTCATTTCGTGATATGGATCACAAACTTCGACATCGTGCACTGCCAGAAATTTGTGGGCCACTATGGCAGCAATCATCTTGTTGCCGCAAATCAGACTAAGGTCATTAGCAGTGTGAGTGCAGCAGAGGGACGTAGGGGAGCGAAGGAGGAGAACTCAGGCTCTGTGGCTACAAGTGAGACAGCAGAGGGCTAAACAGAGAAAACATGAGGGAGGAAAGCTGAGAAAAGGGCTCTCTCAAACAGTCACAGCGCCTTTCTGCTTTCAATCTTTTATTGCCATCATACTCTTTTCTCTGTTGTCCCTGATTCCATTTGTCTGCCAGCTTGAATGCTCCATCATAAATTTATCGAAATTTGACAATGTTTTTCCCGTGTGCATGACTGCCTAGCTTGCTGAGACGAGGTGTCTCAATAACAGTTTTAAAGAGTCAAATCATCAGTTTTAAGTTTGTTTTAAACAGTTTGAGGCTGGTTTATACTATGTTAATACAGGTATTGGCAGGTTCAAGTGGGTTTCAAAAGATGACAACGTTAAAATGAAGGTTCTGTAACTTTGTATCCGAACCTTCATTGGCAACAACCCCTAAACCTACCCTTAACCTAATATAACCTTGCCAAACCAAGGATTTTACATGTGATTATGTGTTCAAATGACTTTTTAGCAAAATTGGGCTAGGAATGCATTTAAAAAAATGTCTAAAAACTGTTTTATTGTAAGGTTTTTTACTATAAAACCTAGTATTCACCCCCCCTCCCCATGAATATGTGCTCTGGGTTGTCCTCAAAGCCTTGCTAGTGGCTTGCGATTTGGCGTCGCTAAATCTAGGATTTTACCCTCAATCATCATCATCATCATCATCAGTACACCTCCATCAAAGTGAAATACCCTAGGCTAACCCTCCTTTTCTTAGCTCCGACGCTTTGTTTTGCTTCCACTCAGAGCGTGGCACGGACCCTGCGGGCAGAAAAGCCAGACAACAGTGGATGGGCTTGAAAAGGGCGGGCAGTCAAGAAGCCAGTCCCTGCATGCAAAAGGGCGCGGAGCGAGGGTCTAAAAGGAATGCACTGGTCCGTTGGAGGGCGACGGAAAGACGGAAAGGACGGATGATCCGAGCAATCAACACAGGTAGGCAGAGATATGGTACATCACACGATATTTTGAAGCTGCGGGGTGCTGACCTTCCATTTCCTTCAGCTCTAACGCCTCGTCTTCCTTCCACTCAGAGCCTGATACGGATCCTGCAAGCCAAAAAGCCAAAAAAGACGGGTGGATGGATCTGCTCTATATGACAAGCATGCATGGTGGGTGGCCGGAGCATGCCTGTTGGGGGAGGCTAGAAAGGGCCTGCATGCGCAGATCTCCGAAAGATCTGTGCAGCAGAATGGGTGGGTCTAGAAGGGTGTGTACGGCAGGGCAGAGAGCGGCAGAGAGGGTCTATGCGGCAGGGTGGGGGGATCTGGAAAGGGCTTCCCAAAAATTCATGCCTGGGGTTGAAAAGGTCCCCCAAAGATCTGTTCGGCAGGGTGGGGGGATCTGGGAAGGGTCTGTGCGGCAGGGTCTCGAAGGCTCATGCCTGGATCTCCTAAAGGTCCGTGCGGGGATCTGGAAAACATGGCAGGGTGGGCTTCGAAAGGTTCTGTGCAACAGGGTGAAAGGGATCTGAGTGAGGTCTCCGGAAGAGATGTGCACCACGGTGGCCGGAAGGGATCTGAGTGGAGTCTCCGGAAGAGATGTGCGGCACGGTGGAAGAGATCTGAGTGGGGTCTCCGGAAGAGATGTGCGGCACGGTAGAAGGGATCTGAGTGGGGTCTCTAGAAGAGATATGCGGCATGGGGGTTGCGGAAGATTTGGCAGGCAACGTACGAGAAGGGTTTACGATGTCTGCAGACGATCTGGAAGACAACGTGAAGGGATTTATGGAAGATCTGCATGGTGGATAGGGTAGGAGGGGGTCTCCGGAGGATCTGGTGGGCAACGCTGGGGGTCCATGGAGGATTTGGTGCATCGGCAACGGGGGGGGGGCTCGAGAAGATCTGGTACATGGGCAATTTTGGGGGGGCTTGCAAAGATCTGGCGGGCAGCGTTTAGGGGTCTGCAGAGGATTTGGTTCATAGGCACTGTGAGGGTCCAAAATCTACCGAAATCGGATCGAGGAGGAGCTGACTGACTGCGGTAGGTTCCGGCTAAATTTAATTTCGAGGGGCAGGGTGAGGGGGTCTGCAAACGATCTGAGGAAAGGAAGAAGAAAGCAACAATAAATACCCAAAAATGCGCTCTATAGTTCAAAGAATAGGGGGCATACCTGCTTGGCCAGTGTCCCGGTAGGTAGTCAAGCTCTGCTTGTCCGAGCCAAAAAACTCTGAGTCGTAAGTCTGCATATCAGTGCATAAATAGGGGTGAAGAGCCATATTTTGCTTGAGAATTTCCGATGGGAAAGGGTGGGTGGGAGTCTGCTCTCGCTCACCTTTCGGGCACTCCCCTATTTGCTAGCTGTACAACTCTGTCGCCCTTTGTCCCCTCTTCTTCTTTCAAAACCTGTACCAGTGTACCCGACCTGCAGTCAATTGAAAAGACGCCATGCGTGCCCGTCAGAAGGAAAAGCCATAAGAAGCCCATGCAGACTGAAGGCTGCATATAGATTGACCCTCATAAAATAACGGCGAATAGCTAGGCAGTAGAAGCTCCGTCCAGGAGCAGAAGACCCATACATCGTACACTATGCAGGTAGCACAGAAGAGACTCACCCCCCTCTTGAGTAGCAATGAACTCCTTGCCCCCTCTTGTCCCTCCCCCTTGAAGTCCATGTATGTTCCGGTCACTTACAGTCAGTTGGACACAATGAATCAAAAGGGTAAGGTATCGAAAGTGGGGAAAGAGACTCACCCTGATACACGCCGCCTTATCGTCTTTCCACTGGCAGGGAACCCTGTTCGCCCCCTGGTGTCTTCTTTCATGCTCTTCTCTGCCGATCTGCAGAAAAGAAGAGTATACAATACGTTTCTACCTCCCTACCCTATCAAATTGAGATAAATAGGACAAAAAAATGGTTAAAAATTAACCATTTAGGTCTCAATTTTAATTTTTGGTACACCTCAGTTTCATAAAAAATATTTATCATACAAGTCTCAAAACTAGTGCGCCTAACTTAATTTTAATAATTTAATGTTATCACTAACTTTGAAGCTCTTAGAGAAAAGATTTTTCATACTTTTTACCATTTACCATTTTTGGTAATCGAAAAAAAAAGAATTGGTACATGTTTTTTTTTAGTTAAAAAGTATGATTTTTCATATTATTTAGTACCATTTCGTACCATTTAGGTCTCAATTTTGTTGTGTCTAAACTAGAAGAGTTTGAAGCGTTCTAGAAGTGCCAAGCGCTTCCGGGCACTTTGAATTAGTAGAAGCTTTTTTAAAGAGAAGAAAGACTTAACAAAAAAACGAGTGCAGAAGCCAAAACAAACAAAGAGAAGGGCAGGAAAGAGGAGCTTCACAAAAGAACGGGTGCATTGCAACTAAGATGTAAGAAGGCATCAGATTTTGTACAGAACGATGCATGCAAGGAAACGTTAACTTCATTCCCCCTACTCTTATTCCCCTTTCTCCCCCTCCCTCCTCTTGCTCATCTTCCTGGGGTGTGCTGATCACCGCCACGTGATGCCGCGCATCGTTGATTTTCTATTTGAAAAGAAGTCATCAATCTTTTCCACTCTTCCCGCTGAGAAACTCTTTCCTGTAATCAGTTATGTACTTCATTCAACCATCTCTCAGATGGCTTTGAGTCTTTTGACATAAGAAGAGAGGGTGAATCTTCATGTACTCACTCTGCTCTGGCAGCGCTTCTTCGTTCGTACATATCAGCACACAGTTCCCAAAACGCACTTCTATGGTCATTTTGCTTACTGGGTGCAATTGTGGGGCAGCCTAAACACTGCGAAGTTTTATGGATTTGAATCTCACTACAGGAAGGTCAATCTCCGTTTCTCTCTTTAGGGGGGGAGAAGGAATTATGCCTATTGAATTTTGGAAAACTTAGTTGTCGGTTGGTTGTACAATCGCAAAAAGGCCACAGAAGAATACTTCAAAAGTACAACATGACACTGTTGATTGATTAATTGATAACGTCATACAATACGTATAAATCAAAGTATATTTATTTCAATTATTACTTATATATATACTTATAATTTCTTAAAAAATACGTTTGATATATTGTTTTTTTCTAGTGACACGTATCTTTTTTTACTATTTCTACATTTGTCCACTCACTAGAAGCCTAAAAAACAAGTAAACCCATAAAAAAAAAAATGATTACCAATTCATACAAAAAAAAAATAGATTCACCATTTTTTTTGTATAGGAAAAAATTATGTACCAATTCTTTTTTTTTTGATTACCAAAAATAATAAATGGTAAAAAGTATAAAAAATCTTTTCTCTAAGAGCTTCAAAGTTAGTGATAATATTAAACTATTAAAATTGAGTTAGGCGCACTAGTTTTGAGACTTGTATGATAAACATTTTTCATGAAACTGAGGTGTACCAAAAATAAAAATTGAGACCTAAATGGTTAATTTTTAACCATTTTCTTGTCCCATTTGTCTTAATTTGATAGGGTATGATCAACGCACAAGTTGTGATACCTTAGCAAACAGCAGCTTGGTGCTTCTGCTTGATTGCTTACACACACAAAGGAACTGACCTCCATCCCTCCTATGTGTTCTATGAAAAGCAGCTCTTCAGCATACGTCTCTCGCATCGTACAGAACCTAGTGCATCTTATGTGAATCAGATCTCTACAGAAGCACGCAAGGCAAAAGAACAACATGTTGTATGCAGCAGCTTATCACCATGCTCCTGCACTGGAGAATAGAGCTTACGGTGCAGTAGACCTCTCAATCGATGTCGCTTTGGGACTGGCTCTGACAAAATCAGATTGTCCTCAAAAGGCCAAGCAATTGATTGCTGCTGTCTCCTTAATCAATGAGATATCAGTTCTCACAGAGCCAGCCAAAGACATCCAATGGAGTGAGAACGGTGGTTGTAGACAATAGGTGCAGTGACGTTTTAAGAAGAGAGGGCGTAGATCTCATTGAACTTCTTCGCGTTGTTAGCTTGAAGAAGATAGTCTATTTCCCTGCACAAAGGCCAGTACCAAAGCACCATTATGGAGGTACTACCAGTTGTGTCGGCCCCTAATTGAATGCTGCTCGTACGAGGACCTATGCTTCTGGCGGCGTCACCTCCTGCCCCGAAATCCTAAATGCAGGCCTAGAAGGGCTACGCCCTACCAACTAGCCGGACCGTATTCAAAGGATGGGCTGCCCGAAGGAAGGCTACCACGGCGCAACGCTAGCGGGAGGGTAGGCGGGGAAAACTAAATCACTAGATACAAACTCTCGTCCGGCAACTGGAAGGCAAACAAACCCATATCACTTCTGGCGTTCTTACCTGGCAACTGACTAACCGGTGGCTGTTCTTTTAAAGCTGATTCATTGACAAACCGTTTCGTTCGTTTTCGTAGTATTTTCTCACAGCGTCATTACCACTTTTGGGGGCCACCTCGGCCCGCAAAGCAAAAACCCTTGCCGGCCTGCACCTGGCCATGAATGCCACTTGCCCGTCCGCCGGACTCCGACTTCGTTCCTCGTTCCAGCTGAACCACCGTTCTCACTCCGTTGGATGTCTTTGGCTCGCTCCGTAAGAAATGACACTTTAGATTCCATAGCCTACGGCCTACTGCCCTGCTTGCTGTACCAATGTGCAGACTCCGCGTTAGATTTTATCTTGACGTTTTTAATATCATATCGTGATCTGAATGTCAACCTTATATACACAATAACTATACTTATCATACATGCTTCAGTATTTTAAGGGTTTATGTTCATGATTACGGTTTAGGTCGCATCAAGATCATGGAAACACTACCAGTCGCGTCAGCCCCTAATTGAATGCTGCTCGTATGAGGACCTATGCTTCTGGCGGCGTCACCTCCTGCCCCCACAACCCCACAAACCCTCTAGGACGGCACCTGCCGTCAGGATGTGGCCGGACCTCTTTGTACTCGTCTTACATGGCTGCAATGTGAGCAGCAACCTCCTCTACTTCCCTTGCTGCATATGCCATCCATGCATTAATGCTGTTGTAACCTAAAATATCCACTGCCACATCTACTGGAAGGTCCGCCCTCCTTGCGGCGGTGTGCTCTCTACGGCGTAGAGAGTGTGTGGTGAAATCGCTATACTCTCTCCCTGGCAAACATACCGAAATGGCCTTCCGTAGTGCTCTCTCACACGCATCTCTCGTGAACTGCCTGCCATTCCATCTGTTGCCATATGTATCCGTCGCTTGGAATAATGGCCCCTCCCTCAGGGCCCTCTCTAAAAATGATACCACGTGTTCACCGATCGACCTCCCATCCTTCGCTTTCAGTGGGATCGGATAGACCCTACCCCTCTTGTGTGGGTCACCCTTTGACCTGTAAATATAGCACGACACCAACGGCATGGCGCGGCATGACTGCTGTGTGCTTCATTACGAAGTCTTCCCTGCCTCGGCCCAAGATCTCACCGATCCGCTTTGCCGGGAAGAACACCAACACGGTAATCGCTACGTTCCTCGTCGCATCCAGCGTACCCTTTTCTACCCACCAGTCAATGATCTTCCCGATCTCTTCTCTACTCAGTCTCTCCTTCTCTTTTACTGTGTTATCAGCCAGCTTCTTCAAACCCGTAAAGAAGTACACCAGAGACGGGTCTTTGAATGGGGGGGGTGGATGACCCTCCCTATGGTGCCACCACTTCACTGCCCCGCGCAGCAGCCCGATCTCATTTGCCTTCTTTCCCCTCAGATAGGCAAACCCCATCTTGTTGTCCAGAACCTCTTTCATCGGCAGGAGCCATGGGTTCGATTTCTTCATCAACCTCAACACTGCCTCATATCGGGACTTGGTGCTAGTCTCTAGCGCTGCACTCTCAATTTCTATCACCCACTGCGCCAATACGTCCTTAGGTGTGGGGTTGTCTGCCCTTCCCGCCTCCTTTGCCAGGTACGACATGGATTCGAACCCGGCCTCCTTCGCTTTGCCCGACAATCTGCCAATCCTTCTCGCCCGGGTGCCTGCACACAACCATGAACAGGAAGAATTAATATCGCACTCTGCTGTTATGTGCTGGACTCTAGGCGGCACTACATGTATTCATCCACCTGCCCGACATGGTCCATGAATACTAGGTGCCTTCCATCCTATTGCTAATGTTCGTGTCTAGGACTCTAACACTTCATCGCATATAACCGCTCCACACCTGCGACCAACAGAAAGGCCACACTTAATCTGATATTCGCTTTACTCCCAACTGCCGGTATCGTACGCTTTAGAAAGGGAGCCCCCCGGCCGTTGTGTTGTAGTAAATTCGAAGCGGGTAGTAAGCCCCGGCGTCACTTACAAACCATGCACGCCAATCGCTATTATCATACAAATCATAGTGTTCGCGTTATATGTATACTCTCGCCTGAACTATCATTTTTGATACTCTCTGGGTAAAACCGATATTCTGCTTGCAACCTATGACCCCTTGTCTATCAGTAAGGCCTCCCACTCTTGTGACACGGGTTGCCCTCTCGGGACCTGGAACACCCACTCGTGCCCTACCTCAGAAATAACTCGCTTCAACACCGCTGGTTGACCCTCAAATATTATACTCCCCTTCGGAAATCTTCCCAGAGACCTTACTATCAGCTCCTTCTCCCTCCAGTGATCATATATCGCCCTCGCGGTGAGCAGCACCACGGGGGAACTCACTGCCATCGCTGCCTTCATTGCCATCAAAATCTCGTCCCCCGCTGGCACGTGTACCTGCAGGGCTGATATCCCGCACCCAGTTCTCTCTTGGGCCCCCCCTTGTTTCACTACGGGCAGGCCCCCAAGGATCCTTCCCACTTGGTGTTGAATGTGTCTCATCACCACTTCTGCCACTCTTTTCTCCTTCACTACCTCCCCTACCATACGTGACAGACTGTCTGCCACCTCGTTCTGTGCCCCTGGGATGTGGACTGCCACTACTTCAATCCCTGCCTGCCTTTCAATCCCTTGAATCTCCTCAACGATCCCGCCTAGTGCGCATGCCGCACTGTGTCTCTTGTTAATGATCCTCACCGTCACTGAGTTATCAGAGCGAATCAGCACTCTTCCCCCCCTTAACGTCTGTCCTCAACTTATCACAAACGCCCTGAGGCATTTTACGACCGTCTTTGCCTCCCTCTAGTTTGAAGAGCACACGGCCTACGCACCTGACCATGCCCACTACATTGGGGTATTTCCTTAAAAACCTCCCCCTCCTAACCCGTCCTAACCCTGCCTCGTCTATTGTAATCACTCAAACCTCTGGTGGGATATCCTCCTATGAGGCTATCCAATCATCGGCCCAGACGTCTAATCCTCCTTCCAGGTTAACATACATGCAACGCGCAGGCCTCTTTTCTAATGCTTCTTCCCACCATGTGAGAGCTGCCTCCATCTGCGATGACAGGGTAAAACTACCCCTCTTCCACCTCCTCCATGCCAATTTCGAATCCTACTGGGCATGCGGGGCCAGTGCTTTCCAAAAGGATGCCAACTTCTGACCACCGTACTACAAGATCAGCCTCAGATGGTTCAGGAGACCCACCAGCTGCATGCCTTGTGTAACCGTCGCCCGATTTTCCTTTGATGTGACTCTCAATTCCCTAATGCGTTTGAGAGCCTTCTCCACCTTCCACGGTAAGACAAAAATGAACATACCCCTCGAGTTTAACCCAATATCTGTGAACTCGAGTGCTTGCGTCGGTTCTACTGTTTTGGATTCTTTCACTTTCCATCCCATGACTCGCAACAATTTGAGTGCCAGTGCGAGTGCGGCTTTGCACTCCTCCTTCGAATCTGCTGAAATGAAAAAGTTATCAATGTAGTTCAACGAATGCACTCTTGCAGAAATTCAATGTAGCCCTTTCCTACGAAAGACTTCCTGCACGTGCTCCATCACCCCTTAAAAGATAAATGGGGTCACTTTCAATCCGAAACACAACACTCTATAACGATAAAAACTCTTTGCGCTTAGGTTGTAAAAGCCTAGTAGGTCAACGTGGTCGGGGTGGATACGGATATGGAAATACCCGTCTTACAGGTCGAGCTTCGCCATATAGCAGCCTGGGCGCATCGTCCTCATGGCGTATCTCACCATGGGTAGGGCTATCACTGTATCCTTTGTTGCCCCGTTTACCCCTGACATCGTCATATCTATAATAATATGGGGTGCCCCTGTCTCTGCTTTCGGAACGACCCCCAACGGGGACACAACATGTGGCTGCACCGAGACCCTCTCGATGAAACCTTCCCTTTCCAATCTGTCAAATTCTTCACCTACTGTATTCTCCCACTCGACTAGGGAGGAATAGTTACCCATATCAAAACTCAGGGGCCAGTACTTTAGCGGTAATTTGATTCCTTCTTCTAGGTGTGACACCACTTCATTGTCCATTCCTAAATCCCTCATCACCTCATATTTAAACTGCAAACCTTTTGTCTAAGGATCGGCATATGCCTTGGCTCCTGGGATGTCGACTTCCGGGGTAAAAATCCTCCACTCATTTAATGGCAACGGCCATTTCGATTTCAAAGGTGGAAAAGGCCTCTTAAAACCACTCGCAGTCGCACCTGCACGTCAAGATTTCAATCTATATAAAATCAATCTGAGCCTAGTAATGCCTAAGCGTTACTCTCATAACAATTTCTCATTTTAGTGCCATATATAATCTTAGTTAGCTAAACATAGTTACTCAGTCATTGTGACCCCGTAACCCTTATTATTTTACCACTCGGAGCTATCTTCCATTGATTCTGAATCACTAACATAGCATGGTTGCTCGTTTGACCTCAAGCTATAATTATTTAAATAGTAGTCAATCCTTTACCACTCCATCTAAACGTTTCACAAACGCCAACTTCCCTGACTAGGCGTATCTATCTAACATTTGCGCCTTATACGTCACTGAAAGGGGCTCTGTCTATCTGTTCTTTTTAGTATCCCGCTGCCGTGACTCCTTGCCATTTTTATTCCTACTTTCTCTTTCCTTCAGCCATTTCCTTTATACCTGACAGCGCACTACCTCTCACATAATATTCTTTGGAGCCTGCACTATTGAAGCAACTGGTGCAGCTTTTCCACTCTTTCGGAGAAGATTTCTCTTGTGTCAAACCATGTTAGACCCGCCCATTCACACCCTCGTATGGATGTATATACATACAGGGACACAGGTGGCTAAATGCAGTCATAGCGTGAAGTGTGCCGACATGCCGTAACTACTCCCTGCTCCGCTGTTTTTCCCTCTTTTCCTCCTATGACGGTCTCGGCCCTCACACACCATCATCGCCCTACGCTCCGACTTCCCTCTCACATAAACCACTGCGAATACATATATGCCACCGAGGTGCCCCCTCTGTTTTTTTTATCCTGATGCCCTTGAGGCGAGCACTAACTGTCCTCGCGGGCCGTCGCGGCTCTTTGGAGTGGCTGACCCCCTACACACAACGCCTATCACACTCTCTCCTCCACTACACTGTCGCAGGCTGTCTTCACCACCATCTTCCTGGGTGAAGGCTTCTCAACACCCTCAAGGACTCTGCTGGGAACTGGAAGACGTTTGTGTTTCTATGGTATCTGTTCTCTCTTGCCCCCTACTCCTTCTCGTCCCTCCAAATACCTGTAAAGGAGCAAACGCAAGAATTCGATTCAACTCTGCCGCAAGACTTCTAACCTCAGAGTCTTCCCCCTAAACCCTTTTCCCTTCCCTTCTCGCCCCGCTACCCTCAACCTTTTGACCCCCTCTTCCCCTAACGCTTCTTCCTCACCCTGTATAGATTATCAAGCATCTTCCACGCAGGAGTGTCTGGGAGATCTTAGCATCTGGAGGTGCCTCAACAAGGCGGGGTCAGCGGGGGGGAGGTGGTTTACGTCGACGTTGTATCTGTTTTTTGCGGTGTATATGCGCAGACAAGGGCTGTCGTGTTGCCCGCTGCTGCCGTTGTAGCTGACGCAAGCCCTTCGGCTCTTTGCTGCTACTGCTGTTGCTGGTTCGTGGTTAGGGTTCGCGGTTCCGACTTGCTGTTTCGTCTGTCCAGACCCGTATTCCTGCAAAGACCACTTCTAGATCTGCGGCTAGGGTTTGCGGGGGCTTGCCTCCCATGCTTTGAAGCTTTACCTCAATGACAGACATTCTTGCCTCGGTCTGTCCCCCTCTATCCCTGAGGCAGGCCAGTCTCTCGAATGCCAGAGCCAGCAGGGAGAAAACCATGTCAGAGGCGTGCAGGGGAAGTGGCGCGCCCGTTTTTTGGGCAATGAGGGCTCTCCCAACCGCCTCAAGGGTCCCCTGTTGCAGTGCAAGGAATTCAGTACATCCCTCAAGGAATCTGACCAGCACTGCTGCCATCTCCGCCACATCTCTGGACTTTTTCTCCGATTTCTCATCTGTGTTATCAGAGATGCTATCTCTCTCTCGCACAACCCTCTCCGCCCATATTCTTGTCACGTTCTTAGGTGGCTCTCTGTTGAAGCGGATGGGTGTTTTGAACTCTCCTTCTCCGTTTAGCGCCAGGGTCAAGGCACCCCCGATGACAGAATCTTTGGGCAGTACACAAGTGGAGTCTTTCTCCACCTTACTCGCTGGCAGAAACAGATTCATATCCCATGTCTAGGGTATCCGACTATTTCAATTACGATTAAGATTTTATAGGTAAGATCATATAAAACATATAATAAAAATATAGATTACATAAATATTTCAGGCTAAAGGAACATAGTTCATCTTTAAAAGCTTAAATCCGGTGAAATTAAGTGTGATTACGGGAAAAAATAATCATATACCCCCGGGGGGCCCCTTTTATGGTATGTCTCTTACAACTGATTGCAGATTACGAGATTACGGCATCTTTTGAAAGACCACCAATATTTTTTTTCCTTGCATACCGTTACCCATCTCCCAAAAAGCACAAGGCTTCCCGCTGTAGCTCATACAAAAGACAATAAAAATTATTAATTCTTTTCTTCTGCAGTCTTTTGAGCGCCTATCAAGGATTCAGGCTAGGGATTTAGGGACAAAGGGAGGGGGGAAGACTGCTAGGGAGACTGATGGAAGAGGCGTTGAGTTGACTACTCGGCCTCTCTCGGGAGGCCGCAGAGCAACAGCAGCCGCCGCGAGCCTGGTTCTATTGCAGCCCAAAATTTACCTTAATAGTGTTGGTCTTGCTGTTGGTTTTTATTGGTTGCACTATGCAAAAGTTGTAGGAAAAGACTAGGGGAAAAGTCTGTTCACAGAGGAGGATGAGCTGCAAAAAGTCGAAGAAGCGTTCAAAAAGCTCCTCATGAAGGACTCTAATGTTGTCATGAATGTTATCAATGAAATTGAAGTCTAGTGATGACATTATCGCAGCATGACGGTCTCCTTTTATTTTTTGAAGGAGGGTCCAGGGAGGGGGGCTGTTTACCCCATTTTACTATATATTACGGATTACGAGTTTATGAGCCCTTTCTAGATGTTGTTCCATGTTCCTCCGGACTCAGTAGGTCAGACGAAGCCGAAACGAAAGAATAGAACTAGAATTGGAGTTAAATATATCTTTTAATTATTCACTCAATGTTATTGAAGTCAGTGAAGGTCGGTTCAGATCGCTTCAAGTCAATTCTTCCAGAAGGTAAGTCAACTCGATTTGGGATTCAATTCTGTTACTCCGAGGTCAAATTTTTAATCGATTCTTTCTTTTCTTTTTTTTCAAAGTTACATTTTATGCTTGTTTCCTGTAAAGGTTGCCAATTGTGAAAGTATATCAATTGTGTAAGTGTATCATGTTTGACAGACTTTCATTTTTGAAAGTGTATCAAGTTTGACATACTTTGTCTTAACCGATACAGAACCGATTAATCGGCTTCTTGTGAAAGTTAGGCAAAAGAGATGGAGGTGGAAATCGAACCCAAGACCTTCCGCTTCTCAGTCTGCCATCTGGCAGTGCTCACATTTCATCCATTGTGATTCTCCTGATGTCTGCCAAAGGACATAGACAGCAAAACGTCTCAGAATAATCAAAGACTTAAGTTGCGGTCTGAGTAGACCGTAACAGATGCTCCCTCCTCAATAAGGCGCTTCCACGCGCCTTTAAAACTACTGTCGTCTCTTTTGCCTTCAAAGTACGACATAACACGTGCCCCTCTCTTGCGAAGGCGGTTCCACGCGCCTTCAATTCCATAGAGTTGTACCGAGTTCTTGTGTGCCCCTCGGTAGGCTTAAAAAGTATCCACAGGTGTCTTCACTTTCCAGTCTGCTCATCGACGAAGTTTCACGAAGTCCCGACGCCTGAGGTTCTTACTATCCTAATCTACGCGTTGACGCCTACTTAACTTTCATTCATTTCACCAGCTAGCCATCAGCCAATCAAAGCGGCGCAAAAGCTTCCGAAAGAGACAAGAATAGATATTTTGCCTTTGTATGCAGTCACCGTGACTGGGTGGTGTTTTGTGGATTCAGTGTTTCTCAATAATGTTCAAATTCTCACACACAGTCAACAGCGGACACTTCATTCCCAAGACCTTCCTTTAACTCAGTTTCTTTGCTTCTATTACACTGATTCATCAGTGTATCCTCTAAACCTTTGTCTTGACCTCACTCCTTGAGGTGCGTTGCTTTGGAAGCTCGATCATTGGCTTCATGATCAGCGATCGTCTGCGTCCAATCCTTTCACCTTCTCACTTTTTATCGAGAGGAACGGTACGACCGGGGCTTACCGACCACGGAGAGAGCCCGGCCACGCGGCAGCAGTCACATTTGGTCACACTTTTGATCACACTTCGTCTTTCAAAGGTCAGGCCTGCCGTTCCCTCGGGGGCATCAGATTGGCCCAGCACTGCGCCTTGTGCATCTTGCACATCTGATGGATCTCAACACCCCGGCTCGACTTCGAGATCGAAAGATCCAGTCTTATCAGCATCAGAAAGCGTCACAGTTCACACCAGAAAGAACTCATTCAGCTCTGCTCTCTTAGAGAGAAATCCTGACGATTTCATTGAGCAACCAAGAGTGGTTGTTGGGCCGTGGCACACTCAGCCTTCTGCTGAATGCCCATACCTTTCGCATCGTCCGTTTCGGATGTAAGAGGTCAATCGCACCAAGGTGCCAACCACAGTGAATGGATGTGTATTATGGTGGCCAGTCCATGCATCCGATTGGTCTGTTTGTTTTTTTTTGTGTGTACACACAGTTGTCTCGAGTCTGGTATGTGCATCATCCCACCACATACTAAGTCTTACTTCACACACACCTTTTTTACCCAATCTTCCATTCCCCAACAAAACGTTTTTTTATCGATACACAAGCAACTTATCCTGAGCCTCCTAAAGCTTGCTCCATCGTCGCCAGCTAGCAAGAGGTCCAAGCTCCAGCGAGGTCCAGAAGTTCCACAGTTCCGATCCAATGGTCGCTCCATCCGTTCTTTCAGTTTGCAGAGAGGGCTGATTCTCAGAGGGATGTCGACCCCCACAGAGGCGCTCGTGCCTGTACGAGACTGCTATTGTTTTCCTTAGAAGGTTTATGGGGAGGAGTTTCATCTGTGAGTGTAGAGATTGCTCTTCGATTCGGGAAAGAACTACTGGCTTGACCAAAAAGGTCAGTCATTTTCGGTTACGCGGCGTCTCGTGATAATTTGGTTGCATATGCCCCGGCATTCCACCGCACGGCGGGGGAGGAGTCACACGCCCGGGCCCAAGGAAGCAATTAACCCCGCGGTATTTGGATTCAGCACGCAAAGGTCAGTCAATCATCTTTGATGAGAGACTTATATAACCTTTCCTCTTAATTCTGTATTGTTTCACCAATGTCTGTCTCGGGAGCGCAAGCTCCACATGGTACTGAGGCTGGGATAGAAAAGAGAGAAACGAAGAAAAATGAACAGCGCTTCGCGGTTTGCTCTGGTTTTGTTTGGGTGTCTTTCTCAAAGGACAGAAGAAGGAAGAAAACAAAAATTCAGCAGCGCTTCGCGGTTTGCTCCGTTTTGATGTGATTTTTCTCCAAGTCAAAGGTGACGGTCCTCTCAACTCGAGGGGCTCTTTGTGGTTGACAAAGGTGTTAGAGCGTACCAGAAGCTGGGTATGAAAGCGTGCCGATGTGGATGGAGTTCAGAAGGAAGAAAAGGAAGTCTGGGGACAGCAGGGTCCAAAGGAGTGACAGCTGCCCACACATAGGTGAAGTGTCTTCTGAAAGGTCTCCAGCGAGTAGCAGAAGGAACTGCTAGATCCAGTGCTTGCAGGTGTGCTTGGATGAAGAGAACTCTTTGGTGTCGGTTCCTGAAGAGGAGTGGTCGGCCGTACAGTTTGACCTTCTCTCACGATCTCTTGTTGGGGGTCCTGGCAAGGAAGACAGTTTCTGAAGTTGCCTGAATGAAAATCTTCCAAGTGTCTGTGCTGAGAGACTCGATTGGTCTCCAGCTAGTTTCGCTCTTTGCAGGTTGTGTTCGACTCTCGCGGCAAGTCACCACATGTTCCGTGTTCCTCCGGACTCAATAGGTCAGACAAAGCCGAAACGAAAGAATAGAACTAGAATTGGAGTTGAATATATCTTTTAATTATTCACTCAATGTTATTGAAGTCAGTGAAGGTCGGTTCAGATCGCTTCAAGTCAATTCTTCCAGAAGGTAAGTCAACTCGATTTGGGATTCAATTCTGTTACTCCGAGGTCAAGTTTTTAATCGATTCTTTCTTTTCTTTTTTTTCAAAGTTGCATTTTATGCTTGTTTCCTGCAAAGGTTGCCAATTGTGAAAGTGTATCAATTGTGTAAGTGTATCATGTTTGACAGACTTTCATTTTTGAAAGTGTATCAAGTTTGACATACTTTGTCTTAACCGATACAGAACCGATTAATCGGCTTCTTGTGAAAGTTAGGCAAAAGAGATGGAGGTGGGAATCGAACCCGAGACCTTCCGCTTCTCAGTCTGCCATCTGGCAGTGCTCACATTTCATCTATTGTGATTCTCCTGATGTCTGCCAAAGGACACAGACAGCAAAACGTCTTAGAATAATCAAAGACTTAAGTTGCGGTCTGAGTAGACCATAACAATGTCACTTGGAGACAAGACTTTCATTGCAGATTACAAGCGAACCAGTGAGCATTCTAATGAGATGTTGACTTTATTTGAAGTAATTTAATGTAATAAGTCCTAAAAAAATGGTTTTTAGTGTAGAGGTGATATTAAATACTAACATACCCTATGTATAACCCCTAAAATTCATCTAGTAATATTTTAAGTCGATTACCCTAGATCCCATGTCGAAGGGTCTGTCTGAAACTTCCCCTTCCCCTGATCTGTGAGCACATCCCTGTCTCCAGACTCGTTACACTCGACGTCGCCGTCCTTCTTCTTGCAAGGCTTTTTCTGCGATCTGCCTGTCTTGGCCTCTTCTTGATGACCCCCATCCATTGGAGGGCGCCTCTTTTTTTGCAGTTTCTCCCAATTCGCCTCGATGTTATCAAGGGCAGCCTCTCTGTGAGCAAGTGCCTCCTCTCTCTCCTTTTCGGCTTTCGCCCGAGCATCCCTCTGCTTCTTGTTTTTCTCTCTCTTCGACTTCTTTTTCGGGTCCTCCTCCCCCTGACCGGGGGGTTCACCCAACATCTTGGCGAATCTGACCGTTTGGTCCTCCGTCAGGAATTTGGTCACATCTGCATGGACACAGACATATTCATATAGTGTCATAGCTCAACCAGCGTCTGACTTTTGAGTTCGCAAAGCGGACTTATATGATCTTGTCTCAATGAGTGCACCTCATCCTTCGGCGTCATGCCCTGCGGTGCCTTCCAATTGTCATAATACCACGTCTGCCGGTGCCTCAAACGGCCCCCGGTATGATATGAATGACACAAAACTGTTGCTTAAAACCATCTCCTTGAGACTGACCTTCACTTACGTTGAGAATCTCGAATACGGCTCTTATGGCATCTTGTTTCTCCTCATGCTTCTGCTGTTCTTGCTCTGTCTCAATGATCACGTCTGCATGCATTGATAGGGTTCGCCGGGTCACTCACGGCGGCTGCCACCTTGGCCCCGTTCTCAGCTGACGCTGATCATATCTACCTGATGATTCCAAAAAAACTGATACTGTCAGCGCCCGAGGCGAATTCAACCAAAAACTCAGAGAAAATTCAATCACTCGATATAAACTCTCGTCCGACAACCGGAAGGCAAACGAACCCACGTCACTTCTGGTGTTCGTACCTAGCAACTGCAGTATAGTCATTGTGTGTATAAGGTTGACGTTCAGATCACGGGGGTTTGTAGGGTTGTGGGGGCAGGAGGTGATGCCACCAGGAGCATAGGTCCTCGTACGAGCAGTATTCAATTAGGGGCCGACCGGGGCCGATGCGACTAGTAGTGCCTCCATGATCTTGATGCGGCCTAAACCGTAATCATGAACATAAACCCTTAAAACACTGAAGCATGTATAATAAGTATAGTCATTGTGTATATAAGGTTAATGTTCAAATCATGAGATAATATTAAAAACGTCAAGATGAAATCTAACGTGGAGTCCGTACATTGGTGTGGCAAGCAGGGCAGTAGGCCGTAGGCTATAGAATCTGAAGTATCAGTTCTTACAGAGCCAGCCAAAGACATCCAACGGAGTAAGAACGGTAGTTCAGCTGGAATAAAGTCGGAGTCCGGCGGATGGGCGAGTGACATTCGCGGCCAGGCGCAGGCCGGCAAGGGTTTTTGCTTTGCGGGCCGAGGTAGCCCCGGAAAGTGACAGTGACGTAACGCAATCGAACACAAAATTTGGTTGTCGTGGCGAGACGCCGTGAGAAAATACAACGAAAACAAACGAAACGGTTTGAATCAGTTTTAAAAGAACAACCACCAACTGACTGTAGTGATAATTGAAACTTTTATACTAGAAAGTAACTTTTAATTTTCTATATATCACACTAAATTTTATATAAAAATCTAAGTCTTTAAAGCACTTAGAATGATTCTATTTATTGTTTCTTACCTGCATGAAAGTATGAACAACTTTTAAAGATAAGGTTTAATGGGTTTGTGGTATGTATGTTGGAAATTGTTGGACGTGAATGAGGTGAAAGAGTTATAGTATGTTGATATGTCGGGGAGTGATTGCAGACTCTGCAGGCATGTGACAATGCGCAGTGTAATGCACAAACAAGCTAACTTTTACTTCTAATGGAATACGCCGAATCCGCACACTGATGTAAGGAGGGAGCACACAGTGGGCAACCCCCATGAAAAGTAAAAATGAATGTTCACAAACAGATCTACCGATTTGACACCCACAGAAAGCAGTTCAACCAAACAAATGTTGAGCACTATGACCGTGCAAGAGGCAAATGCTTAGTTTCTGAAAGCCTGATCGATCTATGGCCTCTAGCCAGAGGGCCTTGCCCATGATCAGCCATCATAGCGTTCTTGTTTTTTCTGGGTGAGGCCCGGCACTGGCCACTGGGTCTTAGTCCACCCCAGAGCCCTACCTCCAAATTCTTATACAAACAAGAGCTGCGCCTCACTCCCACAACTTCAGATCACCCGAGATTACTAGCCGTAATGCTTCTTCATGAAACCCAAGCACCGACAAACGGTCCTCCGAGAAAAGCTTAGTCTGACCTGCAGTACAGATATACAAAAATTCATAAAGTGGCTCACCTTCTGGCCACTCAGAGCTGGCCCCTTCATCCAAAAAGCCTTTCCAGCTCCTCATCTAGAGCTTGTTAGAGCGCACGCATGGAAGGAATTCAATAGAAGCTTTACTGGGGCAATTTCATAGGCTCGTTTACGTGGAAATGGGCCATGCCCTTCGTGATGGAAGATCGAAATTGCCCTCTCAGGGCAACCAGTAGAGTGAATCATGTCATAAACCTAAGAAAAAGCAAAGAAGCCAATCCTCTGGGCTTTCAATAAAGCCTACTTTCATCGCTGGAGAGCAAGTCTGTGTGATGGGAGAGAGGTGGCACTAGGTCGTGCTCTGATCAACTTGAAACATTCGACGGAAAGCCGAATTTGGGAGCCGATTTTAGATTGGCCAACCATGTGACGGCCCCGGAAGGCAAACTACGCGTTGCGGGCCAGGGCCCAGCCGGCCACCAAGGCCAAAAAGCACTTCCCGGCTGCGCGCTGACCCATCAAAATGCCCATCTAAAAAATTTTCAGTCAGGTCTTCAGAAAGTTCTCCTCCAGTCAGAAAGTCGGGTCAACAGAATGGGCTTCTATCCACAAAATCTCGTTGTCAAGCGTTCTATTAGATTGTATTGGAAGGCTTGACAATGACGAAATCGTGTTCAGCCTGTTATTTCAGAACCTCATTTTTGGAGGGGTTAGAGATTCCGGAGTTTTTTCCCCCTCCGGTATCTGTGTTAGCTGGACACCTCTGGTTGCTCGTGGGAGTGGTTGCCTCGGTGCAAAGGAGTTATACAATAATTAAAAGGGTTGCCGGACTGGTTTGGATCGCTCAATCAGGTCAGTTCGTTTTGTGTCGTTCCACCAGCAACAAGGGGGGGTAGACCCTCTCACAGGGGTACGAAACAACCCAATCTGGTACCCCTGGTGGAAGGGGGGGGTCTAACCTGCTCTACAGGTTTGCGTTCAAAATGTATCTAGGAAACACTCCTAGACACATTTTGAATGCAAACCTGCAGAGCAGGTCAGACCCCCCCCCTCCACCAGGGGTACCAAATTGGGTCGTTTCGTACCCCTGCGAGAGGGTCCACCCCCTCCTCCCAGTGAGAGAATTAAAAAAATCTTGTTTGCAGAGATGAGCCTTCTTGGTGCATACAAAAGGCTTTGTATGATGTCTGTGAGTGTTCCTGTGTGCCTGCAACCTGGCTATTGTGGTTTCTGAATGACTGACCGGTCTGCCCTCGGCAAGGCACAAAACTGCCGTCTCCCTTTGCGTGTGTTGTTCACCCCTGCCCCCCTCCTCTGCTCTTTGCAGGTCGTGTATGGATCTCTTCCAGGAGATGCTTGTTTTATGTCCCAGTCCTTCTTCAACTCCTCTAGAGGTAGGTCTTTACATTTTCGTTAAGGCCGCAGTCTTCAGACTGCGAAAGGGAGTAGCGCCCCTACGTGCCGAGCCTATGTTTTTTTCTATCTGCCTGAGTGCCTCCAAACTTTCACCCTTCTTACCTGCTTTACTGCCCTCTAGCTTTCGGCCTTTCTGTCTGGCTAAATGCCTTCCCAATTTCGGCTTTTCCGCCCACCCTATTGCCTTCCTAATTTTAGCCTTTGCCGCACTCCCAATTTCGGTCTTCCTGCCTGCTCGATTGCCTTCCCAATTTCGGCCTTCTTGCCTACCTGACTGCCTTCCAGAGTTTTGCATTCCTGCCATACTGACTGCTTTCCCATTTCGGCCTTTTTACCTGCCTGACTGCCCTCCAAATTTTGGTCTTTCTGTCTGCCTCAATGGTTTCCAAATTTTGGCCTTTCTGTCTGTCTGACTGACTTTACAATTTCGGCCTTCCTGCCTGTCCGGTTGCCTTCCTAATTTCGGCTTTCCTGCCTGCCTGATTGCTTTTCCTATTTTGGCCTTCCTTCCTGCCCAAGTTTCCTCCTAACGCTTCCTAATTTCGGTTATCCTGCTTACCCGATGACCTTCCCAATTTTGTTCTTCCTGCTGGCCCGACTGTCTTCCCAAGTTCGGCCTTCTTGTGTGTCTGACTGCCTCCCAGAGTTCGTTTTTTCTGCCTACATGCCTGCCTTCCAATTTTGGTCTTCTTGGCGGCCTGACTGCCTTCCAATTTCGGCCTTCCTGCCCGCCTGATTGCCTTCCCGATTTTAGCCTTCCTGCCCGTCCGATTGCTTTCCCAATTTCAGTCTTCCTGCTTTCATGTATCATTCTGATGTAAATTAAAGATACAGGTTGTGTTTGCATGCATGCTTTTATGTGTATTCTGGCAATTCGACTGACTTTCTGTTTGTGTACATATATTTCTGCAGGTGGCATTCATGGGTGTGCATGTTTGATATATACTGAGATGCCCCCCCCTGCATGAAAGTATGAACAACTTTTAAAGATAAGGTTTAATGGGTTTGTGGTATA